>CM034058.1:1317693-1419628 GCA_019804595.1 Bruguiera parviflora | reverse complement strand
AGTGTGTTTTTGGTTGATGTTTCGTAGGATACTCATGCACTTGAAATCTTGTTGTAATTGTTACATGGGAATTTAACTTTGGTCTATATGCATGGTTTGGTTTCTCATTGATACCACTAGAAGTCTTTCATAGTTTCCCGACAAGATCCCTACATAAATTAAGGTTTCTCAATGCAAAACTTTAGTAGGAAATCGAAGAATCTTTTGCTTAAGAGTCCTTAAGGAAAAAAAAAAAAAAGGAAATAATAAAAGGAGGAAAAAAAAATCATCTCATAAGAGATTTGTAGGTGCATACAATGCATTGAAGGCAACACTTAGTTGTTTTTTTTTTTTTCTTAATTTTGATAAATCAAATTTTGGGTTATTAAAAATACAAAATAGACCAATCAAATTATTAATTATTCAATAAAATGTAATAATTTTATTGATTATAAAAAAATTAATTAAAAAATTTTAAAATATATTTAATTTACTGATTAATTTTAGTTGTATTTGAAAAAGAGTTTTCAATAATAAAGAGTGTAAAGTTTTAAAATTGTTGGGCTTTTCAAGTTTGGTGTCACCGCAGAAGGCTTTACATTTACTTTCTATGAAGGGATATTGCCCCTGCATCTTTCGACCATGAATCAACAAGCACTGTGTCTCATTTAGTTACTCAATAATAATATGTCACTTCTATCACGAACTTTTATGTCATTTTTTTCTACGGAGCCTCTAATAAAAATAATAAAATAAACAAATAATATACTATGCCATTTTATTTTTTGTATTTATTTATTTATTTTTTTAACTTCTTAAATTTTTTTCAAACATGTAATTGTCTTGTCAACTATGATGTAAAGTCACCACCTTGCCATGTGCTTGACAATGCATAGGACTCAATACTTTAAGGTAACGGAAAAAAAAAAATAAAGAAACATAACAATGAAATTTTAATTGGACAAACAGATTTTTAAGGGTTTGATTAGATATTATCGAAGACATTGGGTGGTTTTTGCATATTAAGCCTTACTTAATAGTTGTATGTATTACATCCATAAATGATACTAATATCTTTTTATATTTAATAAATAAAGATCACTTTGGTTTATCTTTATATTCAATTGGACCGAGCTCTTTATCTCATAAAGGGGTTAATAAACTGAATAAAATCTACATATATATGTATATATAGTTAATTAGCTCCGACGAAACCCTCAGTCGTTGCGCTCTGGTCGCCCTATGTCAGTTAGGAACTTGAGGTCCCTCGAGCTGTCTTTCCCTCCAAAGCTTGATCAGTTAGCTAAGCTTACGAGAGTGATGGGTTTGAAGTTATGTCACCTACACCTTCTTGTTTAGTTGGATTGTACATTTGTTAATTGCTGATGGACTTCAACCCATTATGCCGATGCTCAATTGTAATGGTCTCATGCTCTGTTTTTTTTTTTTTGTATGGTGGGGTGGTGGGAGAAGGGGATAGATAAATTTGGTGCGGTAATACAGGCAAAAGGGTCGGCCATTATATTTAAGGTACGTGGAGTCCAATTCTCAGATGGTTCAAAACAGAGTGATGGTGGATAGCCCATTCCCATATGTGCTCGTGAGCCCAAGTTCTTTATAGAACATGCCTGAGGTAGGTTAGTTTATAAATTTTACGTTAAAAAAAAGGGGGGGGGGGACAAGGGTTTTAGGTCACAATATGACCCTCCCTTCAGATATAAAAAAAGAAAAAAAAAAGAAAAAGATACCGTGAAAATGTCAATATATATATATATATTTTTTTTTTTGGGTCATAATGTTGATGGCATACTTTTCATACTATGCTGTCGTGGCTCTCGTGGGCTAAATGCACCCTCGAGTACAAACAAATCGTCTCAGTCACTTTGCATCGATCGAAATTTGTAGCGCTTGGCTTGCAGTCGAGCCTCCTAATCCAAGTGATGTATATTTTTTATTCAAAGCATGGTTGACGTTGTTTGGGAGAGCATCCTTGTCGTATAATCACTCCAATAACCTATTGTTATCCCCAAATGACGTCCGTTAATATAAATCATACGCCAAGATAGCCGACCTTAACTAATGGGTATCAATTAGTTCGACCCTCATCAGAAGGGGACAATCAGGCCCCAGGTGATATAGGGAACGTTAACATGCGTGAGCACATTGCGCCATAACATCACTTGGAGAGAGGCATCTACGAACTGTCGGCACCTGCGAATCTTTTGTTTATTGGTCCAATTACAAGACAAAAGTGCGGTTTTTGGAATTTCCATTATCCAAATTCTCTTCTTGCATCGGCCGCCCCCGCCGGGGGGGGGGGGAGGAATTCAACCGATATAGACATGAATTACAACTAGAAGATGCCAAACGCAAAGCATCACATTGATTCCAATTACAAACAGAAGAGACATGATTCCCGTATAACCAGAGTGCCACTGGGGCATTGTATATATCAGGTCAAAGTCCGGCAACATTTCCTCATTCTAATGCAATCGAAATATTGTCAATCTTGATGCAATTGTTGTCCTACAACAATCAGAATGACGATGTTAGTAGAAATGCTGCAATTTTGGTTTCTAGAAAAGGGATTAGATGCGAGAACATGGGAAATCCCTCCGTGGCATACTACGCACATGCCACTGATTTAGAATCTGAGCCATATAATTGGACAAGATAACACTAATATCACTTAAAAACAAAACTTGTTAGCTACCAAATAGAAATAATAACAAGAATACAATTAAAACTATTTCGAATCATAATTAAATTTACAAAAAAAAAAAAAATAATAATAATAATAATAATTTAAAATATCATATTATATTATTATAATTATTAATCGTGTATATTCATAAGATAATTAATAATCATCATAGCCTTACTTTAGTATGGGCTATCCCGCGTCTATGTAGCTAAACACTAATTAAAAGTATTTAGTAAAAAATGATGAGCATGAGTTTGTGAATGGCTCCTTAACAATTAATTTATTAGCTGAGGGCCCACAAAATTTATATGTTCAGATCTGTTTTTAAAACAATATAGAACATGCCGACAAGGGTCAAGAGGTGTATGTATTCCTCTTGCTCTATGAGCAATCAATCATCTTTAGAAACTACGAAAATGATGGGGCAATGACATTCCAGTTGCGAGAACTGAGGCAAGCCGGTGGATTGAGGCAGAGAGGCTTCCAGATTTCCCCTTCCAAGCCGGAAAAGACCCGCAAGAAGGCCACCAATGCTGCAGAGCAAAATTCAAAAAAAAGGGTCCGAACATCGAAGTCACAGTCCAATTTTTACAATTCTTGGTCTTGGTGCAGACAATTTTTAGCCGATATAACTCGCCCCAACAGGCAAATAGAAAGTAACCCCACAAGGCTCCCTAGTCAAACAAGTAAAATCCAAAGACACTATACTGAAAATAGACACAGAAAGGGACAAAAAGGACTTTAAATATGTGACCAATGCGTGCGCTTTTTGAGCCCCAAACCATGCAAAGACACCCTCACATGCTCTCCTTTTTTCACCAAAGATTACCAGATGCCAATGCACAACACGGCACAGGGGGAAAAGCCAGTCGACAAGAAATATCAAAAGCAGAGTCAGAATTAGATCTTTGGCTTCCGGGAACACAACTTTCTTCCACAGCTCCCCCACCGCCTCTCTGACCATTGCCAGCTTAGAATTCAGATTCCCACCACATACGGCGCTTTTACCGGTACAATGGTCAACGATTTTCTTTATCATCAACCTGCGTGGACAGTTGTCATTTGTCGAGACCAAAAAGACTCCCCCTATATATATATATATAATTTGTTAAACGATATACTATATAATAAAAATAATTATTTTTAATTATGTAAATTTTTGATTTATAAATTAAAATTTGGAAATTTTAAATTAAAATAATTAAAATATTTCGTATCAAACGGTCAAGACCTGTTAAATTTTCTTAGTTGTACGACACTAACCGCAATCACAAGCACGCGATCCCTCTCCATTTGCATCTAACCTACTTCCCGTGTCATTTATGGAAGAGCGTGTTCTCGTGGCACCGCGCTCCCCACTCTGTACCAAACTCATTAATTTGCACTAAATTCATTTTTCTATCTTTATTAAACAAATTATATAAAATTTCAGTATATGATCATGAATTGTCTCACTACAAGTAAAATAATATTATTATGATCATTTATTAAATATTTGTAATTTTATTACTAATTATAATTATGTAATAAATTGTTATAAGTATATAATAACGATAATGATAACAGAAATTATTTCTGACCCACATTGTAAAATTTACGTTCACATAATAGTTTTGAATTATTATGCCACCACTAAGAATTACGTTCTAAAATACAATTGAATTGAATATAAAAGAAATGCGTGAGTTTTGAGGACAAAACACAGACCAATTGTGATGTTTTAGGGCGGCGATCGGTGTGCACGCCGCCACCGTTTTTCAACCAACCATACACACATGAGTACGTAATAGGCGAGTATGGGCCTATTTGCAATTTTTAATGCAACGAAGACCTACGAACCACTTCTACAATATTCATAAACTGTGACATGCTATCTGGAATTGTGGACCAAAAAAGTAAAGGACTTATTCAGATTATTATGCATTGCATTAAGAGATTCATTATATTCAAGTTTAGTGGCCAACCTGCACCTAAAATTATCCCTCGCCCATGAACATGGATCCCAATTAGGATAAGCCAGTTTCTCATATATTAACCACAGAAATAGTATGTTATTTATCAATTTATGTGAAATTTTAATTATAATTTAATTCGTACTTCAATTTACCTTTTTTATATTAATAACCCATTTTATAAATGTATATATATATATATATAGAATTATCATTAAACAGGCGGTATTTCTTTTTTTCTTTTTTCTTTTTTTTTTCTGACTAAAACAAGTTAAATCAAACTTATCTGAACCAAGAAAATTAATTACTAACGTCTGAAAATGCCCCTTTTTTGAACTAAAAAGAACGCTTATATTCGTTCATGAAAGAGAGCAAAATTAGCTATAGAATAATATTTTAAAAAAAAAAAAATCAGAGTCACTCGTTGAAACTAGTATATTAAAAGATCGTTATGTACAAACTGTGCGATAGGTGAAACCATCAATTTTCCCCCATCAACCAAATTTTACTTCTTTATATGCCAGCAACAAACTTATATTGATCACAACGCCCACCGTCACTTCTATACTCTACATCTGGCTTCCTTCTACTAATTCAAATCTTCCCTTCAAGCAAAGCGCATTTAAAAACAATATGGTGGAGCAGAGCCCTACACCGTGTCTCTATCTATTCAACCAACCAAACCCAACTAACAACTACTGGTATCACCAAATTCCAACCTCATGTACAAAACACCGGCCCACGCCTGAAGCAAAGAATATGCCACCGAAAGAACGATGAACAATAGAGCCTTTTGCCTAACTCAAATTGCCTTTTCATGTTCCACTTTAAGAATATGATCTGATCAATCCCAAATTGTATAGATTCCTTCTCACTAGGCTCCCGAGTGATAAAAGCACAGCCCCCGCAACCCCTACAGCTTGCTCTTCCCTTTCTGCTTCTTGATGGTAGAGCAGTGGTGGCAATTCCTTCACTTTTAAATTACTCAATCCAATCCTTTGTCGGACAGATTCGATTATCTTAGGATCAGCAGCGTTACCATTTGCATCAGTTACATAGAATACGTTTAAGGCCGCATCCCTCTTCGTGGACACTTCAGCCCTCGTCACATTAAGCCCATTTTCGCGAAACGTTCTTGTCACATCTGCTAAAAGTCCCTGCCTATCCGGCGTGCATAATTCCAGCCTCACACCCTGTGGATTGGAAAAGTTCCCCGTTAGCCTCTTGAAAAATATGCCTAACAAGTAAATAATCAAACAATTCGATGGAGAATAAGAATAAGAATTTGAACAATTACCTCAGATGCTCTTCTCTTGATAGCAGCTTGTATGCATTGGATCACACGTTGCCTTTCAGGCTCTGAACTAATAGGGGTTCCATCTGTGTGCCTGATATAAAATTCCTAAAACAACATAGACCCAATAGAATGTCAACAACTTAGTTAACAGCTGCTATCAACAGAATTTAAAGTGGTACAAGTGACAGATATATACCAGATACGCTGTGTCTTGGGCCGTGTTGATGGTAGCATGAAACACCACATATTCCATGTCTGTCAATGTGCATACAACATCAAACAAAAGCTTTGTCCGATCTTTGCATTGAACATTCACAACCGAATAACCCCTCTCAATCCAGTTCTGTACAGTTACGACCGGAGCATCAGTACTATGCTGCAAAATAGGCTTCCTCTCATAGTCCCTATCAGCAAACATCATCTGATGCAATCTCCTTTCCGTGTGCGTAACTGCCATTGAAACCAATGTTTTTGCACTCCTAATATCATTATCTCCTTTCAAAACACTCCTCAAACGCGCCTCAATCCTGTCAATCTTTTGTGAGTCCTCAATGGGGGACCCCGAATTGCAGTCCTTAACATAAGTCAAAGAAGCAATCCGGCCATTATGAGTCCAAACTGTAGCCTCCACCACATTGCATTGCAGATCAGCTAGCACAGCATATACCTCAGAAAGAAGGCCGACCCGGTCAGTGCCGGTAAGTTCTAAAGCGGTTAAGCCATCATAACTGTTGGTTCTACGATTGTGAATGGTCTCGAGTGACTGTAACGTCCAAAACATGGAACCACCCAAAAATATATTCAGTTTCCGTAAGTTAAGGGAAACAATTATTACATTAAAACAAACAGAAAAAAAACCCAAAGAGAAAAAAAAAAAAAAAAACGTGATTTCAGTATAACAATTACCTGTTCCATGTACTTAAGAACGCTCTCATCTGTCAATTTATTTCCATTCAAATCGGTCACATAGAAAACTGCACACCCAAATTAAATAATTAAACAAAACGTCGACAAAACCTTCAAACAAATAAAAGAAAAAGAAAAAAAAAAAGAAAGAGCAAAAGGGTGGCGAAATATTTACCATCCATGAACCACCGTCCATCAGAGGAAATGTAAGCCTTTTTAATGGAGAGGTTGAGGTCGGTGAGAACCTGAACAGCCTCCAGTAAAATTCCATGCTTTCTGGCACTGTCAACCTGGAAAACCCATAAAGTAAACAAGAAAAACTTGTCAATTTTTTGAGAAATATTTTGTGAGTTTATTATTTTTTTTCGTTGTTGCTGTCGTGGGTTTCGTCGAAGGCTCACCTTGACAACAGTTGCAGTGGGGCAAACGGCATTGTCTATGACCACTCTGGAAAGAGAGAAAAATGGATCAAGTCAGAGGAAATTATTTACATTATTGTTTTCCAGTTTGGAAAATTCCAACAAAGAAATTTCAAAAGGATTAAGAAAAGGTGGAAAACGATCTTTGAAAGAGTCTTCCAAGAAACACCGGTAAGCTTCCGGAGAAAAATGGGTAAACCATTAGAAAAGTCAACAATATTAGCATAATAAAACAAAAATAAAAACGGCGATCGCACTAATTTCGAATAATTCTGCTACGAAAAAAAAAAAAAAAGGAAGAACATTAGGTGCGGAGAAGATCTTCATCTCACATAACTGGCAAGTCTAGATTTCCTTACACAAAATGAAACCAAAACTTTTGAGGAAAAAAATCGAAAAAATTGGGAAAAATTTTAAGAAAAAAATTTTTAAAGCAAAAACGAAAACCCAGTTCCATCTAAAGGAGAAATTTGTGGAAGAAGAAGAAGAAATGAACCTGGGAGTGGTCATTCTTATCACAAGCTTCTCATATTCATCCAAGCAAGCACTCCACTCCATTGCCTCTACCATTAACTACCTTTCTCTTCCTTTTGTACTTTGGCTTCAACCCCACTGTTCCGTTTATATACCCGGCAGCGAAACAACAAAGAAACTTAAAAACAATAGTAGCAGCGAGATATTCAAGAACTGGGAAGAACAGCAAAGCTATAATCACTAAGAGCCCACAAAAATCAGCGAATCCCCACCCAAAAAAACAAAAAGATTCTCTTGAACTCTCGATTTTCTTCGCCTACATCCACCACCCACCAAGTTTCTCTCTCTCCCTCTCTCTCTCTCTCTCTCTCGCTAGAGAGAGTCTCCGAAGATTTTTGTGTTTCACTTCCACTATTTGTTCCCCTTGACAAACACAAAGCACGCTTTGTTCTTAACTTATGTGTGTGTGTATATATATATATATATATATATATAATTTCCGCTTTCAGTTGACTTTTCTTATTCGGGATTATTTATTTTTTCCTTTTTGTCCTTATATATAAAGCAAATGGCCTGCCGTGCTGCGCGTATTTAGCCCGTATCCGGTATTAGGCGCGTTAAATTTATGGATTCAATTATATTTATTGATAAAATTACTTTTATTTATATTTGATTTTAAAAATAAAAAGACATTCAGGTATTATTTAAAAAAAGAAGATTTAAATTAATTTTTTATTCCTGAATTTGATTTAAATTAAATTTATTTTTATAAATAAATAAATTTAAGGAATTAGTTAGTTAAATTAATTTAATTTTAATAATTTCTTTTCTTATTATTTTTCAAGAAAACAAAAAAATGTTTGCTTTTTGTAGTTTTTTTTTATATAAAAAAGGTACATTTGAGAATTTTTTATAAAAAAAATTAAGAGTGATTTTTTTTGCCTATTATTCTTTGTTAAAAAATATTATAATTGTAGAAATTTAATTATAATTAAAAGAAAATTTTACAAATTAATAGAATTTTTATTTAATTACAATTATATTAACATTAATTAATTTCTAAAAAAAATTAATATTCTTAATTTAAAAATTTGTAAAAAAATTACCGCATAAATAAAATTTGAGATTTTTGAAGAATTTTAATAATATACTACTTACATGCAAATATGACTTAATTAGCAAAAAAAAAAACTGATTACCACGTGTTGGTCGTTTAAAAGTCCAATTCGGATGCCACGTCACCAACTGTGGTATCTTTTGCGTGCCGTCGACTCCCTGGAAATCAAGGGAGGAGTTGATTGATTCCCAATAGACGGTAATGGGGTCGGTACACGTGGATAGTTTCTGGGACCCGCAATTTATTTTTTAAATTTCTTTTTTCGCATAGTATTATTATTTTTTAAATTGCTTGATTATTAAGGTTTCAGATTTGCCGACTAGAATCATGACATCCGCACCAAATCGGCTCTTTTCTCCGTCACTTTTTCGCCGGTTTTTTTTTTCTCTGTGTTTAACGCGGGCCGCAATTTTTGAATTTTTTACTTCGAAAAAATAATTAAAAAAAGAGATTTTTTTAGTGAATTAGAAGTCTAGATTATAATGGTCGTGCATTTTTAATTTGCTGATTCATGAGCATACTTAGTATTAAAATAATTGTTTTCACGTAATAAAATTTACTCTTAATAATAATTACATATTAAACGTGTATTTATATTACTCATTTATATTAATTTAGATTGAATATAAAATTTTAATTAATCGGTATAATTATCACGATTTCTCTCAGAAAAAAAAAATAGTATCAATCATTTTCGAGTGATATCCATAAACTAAATGCAAAACAACAGAAAATCGTATTTCTTGCTCAAAGAGAGCTTAAGTACGAACCAATTGTTATCAGTAATTCTCGCACGAGTGTATGCAATCGAACGCACATTTCTGTGCACAAAGAAAAGGGACAAAATATGGTATTTTGAATAGAAAAACGAGAAAAAAAAACATTGGTTTTATTTGTATTCATCCATAGATCCAAGTTGCATTGACAATGGAATTGTTAAATAGCAATTGAAAATCCTGGAAGAGGGCTTGAACCGCGTCCAAAACACACCAAGTAGGGTTTGACTCCAGACAAATTAACGTCATGGTGCACACACAATTTACTTAAGAGGCATTTCATCGAATAAAAAAAAAATGTAACTATTATAGGTTTTATAGACCTTGAATAAGGCAATTGCGATAGAACTACGTGTCCGTTAATGTTATTTTTTAATTAGTTTTTTCATATAATTTATTTTATATTTTGACAAGCAAACTGATAACTTGGGGACAGACGAGTTTTGATGAGATGTGTTCTGATGTCACGTGACTGCATTTAATTGGCGGAGGCATGAAACGGCGCGCATGGCGAGTAGTCGTGGAAGCACGCCTTCCGATTTATTATGTCCCTCTCAGTTAAGCATGTTCCTGAGTTGGGCCCCACTTTTGCTCTGACAATCACGTGCCAGGCCTGTCGGTTAAAAAAAGGTTTCACCGGTTGGTTCGCTGTCTCTGGCCACCGAGTTTCCCTTACGTGGCACCTTCCCGGGTCCCCCCCCGCACTCCGCAAATAACAGTAAACGTCCAGTAAAAAAGTTAGTGGACGGGGTCGGGGACGGGCGGCGAGGTAAGAGATCTATGCGGGCCTCGTCTCTTTTTATTTTTGTTTTTTTTTTTAAGCCTCCGTTTATTTTTTTTTAAATATTCTTTTTATTTTTTAATATTCATTCCTTAAAAAATATTTTTCAGATTAACAAAAAATTGGTTATTTTTTTTCAAAATTGGTTAAGAAAGAAAAAATATTTTTCAAAATTAAAAATAAAAAAATAATTTTTAAAAAATGAAAATTATTATTCTTTTTTTATCTTCTTTTAACTTAAAAACTATTAGAAAGTGAGTAAAAAAAGGGAGAGATTAAAAAAAAAAGAAAATATTTTTTTATTAAATTTTAGTATTTTAACTAAATATTAACAAATATTTTACATAAAAAAATATTTTTAATAAACAAATAAAATTTAAATATAATGGGATTTGTATGCTGTTAATAAAAATATATGTACAATAAACAGAATTATACTATCGATACGTTGTTGTTGTTTATATACATATTATATGTGTTATATGTATATTTATTTTATTTATTTATACATCACATATATTTTTGAATATATATATATATATATATATATATATATATGAGTCATTGATTTTCTCTTTTCGATGTTTGGTTCTGTCTATAGGTCCCGTCCTTATAACCGGTCCATAATCATAAGCAAAAACCGTTACCGTCTGTTATTATACCTCGGGATCGTTAACTTCTTTAGAATCTATTAATTGCAGAACGATGCCTTAGCCGATCAAAAACTCACCAGAAACAAAGAGAAAAAAAATATTGCCCGCCCTTTACGATAGACCCAACCGCGGTTTGGGTTGAAACTGGAATCAAAATGGCCCGTGTTGCGGTTCTCTTGTTGGAGGTCTGGTCATAGCTTGGACTTTGAACGGGGGGCTTACAAAGACACGGAAAAATTAGGGTGACAGGTGTTTCCTGTCAACACATCAACATTTTAAGTCAATATATAAACAATTTAAAAAAAAGAAAGAACAGGACTTTTATCATATTGTTGAGTTCAAAAATAAAATGAGAATGACTCGCTTAATTTAAAATTTTTCGTAGATTTTTTATGTGTGTCCCAGTTACCGAGTTTTTATTACCGATGATACGACTGTCGAGTAAACTCGTCGGTGCTAGAGTTAGCAACCGAAACTGGGCCGGGAAACTAAGCCGGTTAGGTCTCAATGAACCGTAAAACTACCAATTCAACCGGCGGTTTGTTGGAATCAAACCGGGTGGTCGGGACACGTCTTTTCACGGTCTATTTCCCCGCCACCTTCCAACTTCTAACTTTTTAATTTGTATGATTCTGGCGGGAAGTGGGCGATGTTCCCGCCAAAAGTGGGGACGGCAGTGCTGGAGAGCAGTTTCGTTGGGCCATCTCCGGGAAAAAAACACCACAAAGATGAGGGCCCCCCACCTTTGCCCTTGTGATTTGAGAGAGCCGAAGGCTATTTCCTAACTCAACTCGGAGGGAATGAAAATGGGTCTCGTTTAAACCAGTTTCGTTGGCTTTTTACGCTGTCGAAGGGTTAATGTACGAGGTGGAAAGGAATGATGACAGCTCAAAACGTTTCGTCAGAGGGCCCCCAACGTTGTTCCAACCACAACCAGCTATGGTCGACATTGACGCCTCCACCCGACCAACCCAAAAGTCCCAGTCCTACTCCTGATTTATAGCCATCAATTTTCACTAATATATACAATCCTAAAATTAATATAAAACATACTTTATGTGACTCCGCGTGATCCGATTGACTTTCCTGCTTGGTAATCTAATTAAATATTAAATCCCCAATTGATATTAAGATAAAATTAATCACCTTTTCTGTTATATAAATTTTTTCAATAATTTTATTGAGTATTCCTTAAATTTGACTTATCGTATCAAAATTTAAATATAATGATAAATAGGTGAAAGGGGGTTACAGAGATTTTAAAAAAAAAAGACCCAATTAAAACATAACGAGCAAAAAATATAAACATTAAACAATAAGAAGAGGAAGGAAATTGTGTGCATAAAACTAAACTTTTACAATATCTAATTCTACGCAATTATATATATATATATTAATAGTAAGATATCTTAGAATGAGGCCGACAACAGTACCGGTTAATGCGGTTCATGAAAAGCCAGCTGTGAGGCCGGTCGTCTCCTGTCAGAAATTCCTTTTTCTTTTTCTTTTTTATTTTATTGTTTTCTATGCCATATATTTTCTTTTGCCGTTGAGAGGCTTTTTGGCGGCAAATTCGAAAAACAGTATCCTGAAAGGGTTGTAACATGTAGCCCAAAAAAAAAAAAAAAGAGGAGAGAAGAACTAGAACATGAGTTTCATCTAAAACAAATAAAATTTTGTTTTCAAAATTTCAATTTTTCAGTTAAAATCATTAAATTTACTGCTCAGATATCAAGATATATCATAGATAAAATAAAATATATAATAAATTATAAAATTGTACAATAACATATAGTTGCACAATTTTTATTTCAAATTACATATTTTATTATTTTAATTAAAAATTTATTAATTTTAATAAAAATAAATTTTAAAAACGAAATTTTTATTTTTATTAAATGAGACCCACGTTCTAATTATTTTTTATCCAGATCTTTTGACCACTCACTTTGTCCGATTCGGAAATTAGAATCTGGAGGCAATGAGATTCAAAAATAAAAAATAAAAAATAATAATTAAAATTTAAAATTAAAAAAAAAAAAAAAAAAAAACAGAGAGAACGCGGGCAGTGGTGGGGCAGAGGTGCGGATTCTATACAGCGGCGCCACAGATCTCTCCGTTCGACACTCGGGGCACGTTTCCACTGATGACGTTTGTACGGCTGGAGTGAGTTTACTTTTGCAATTTACGCGAACGATTTAGTTGATTAATTAATTAATTCAAATTTCTCAGCTCTGAATGAATCTAAGCTGGTTTTTTTCTTTCTTGAATTTGTATGGACTTTTGTTTGTGTAAAATTCTGGATTGCGCTTGTATCTCCACGGCGTTCGTGGGTCCCTCCTCGAACGAGAAGATCTTGGCCGCCAAATTAGGTTACTGAAATTCGAGAAATAGTACATATGTTGGTCAAAGTCGGTGCATGTGAATGCAAGGCTCCCACTCACATGGCTTGAACTAAGACATCTACACTTTGGGTTTCTTATTCGTCAATTAATCTTGATAATTCTTGGGTGATGTGGGACACGGCTTGGAATAAGGTCTTGTAAAGAAGAGCATTTGTGTGTTGTTTTTTTTTTTTTTTTTTCTTCTCGACGAAGTTTTCGGGGAATACAATTAATTCTATGCATCTCGTGGAACATCTCCTACCCTCTCGTATGATCGTTCTATACTGTCATATTTTCTAATAATTTTGTATACTTTTATATAAAATAATTTGTTATTTATATGGAATTGATACCCATCAAAGGATAATCTTTGCCACAAGTGATGACGCATCGAAGGTGTACCTATCTATATTTTATTATTTTATCAATAAAATATAAGAATTTATAATTTGACCAATTTAAAATGTAAATTAGATGAACTAAATCCCAAATATGAGTGATTTTTTTTTTTTAATGGAGTCTAATTGAAATTTAAAAAATAAACAAGTAAATTTGTGTGCTATAAAATTATATGTGTACTATACTAAAAAAATTATAAATAAAAAAAAAGCAAACGATCAACGATATATTTATATGTGTTTTCGGCGAGGAACACAGCCGTTTTCAAAATTTTTGTACTATTTCTTGAAATAAAAGGCAAAAACAGATGCTATATACTCACGAGATCCTCTCTTTGTCGATAACGAAAAAAAATGAAAGGTTCTCTCTCTCAAAAAGCTTAATAAAAAGTGAATGCCTTACTATTGTGCATCTAATTAACCGAATTAGATTGTGACGCCGCACTGCAATCAGATGGCTTTCATTACAACTTGAGAGGGGGGATTTTCATTGCCACTTGAGAGGGGTGATTGATGGAACTAAAATTAATACCGAGGAAACGTATGTAGAAAGCAATACGTTTTTTGGGCATGGCTTGTCGTGCAAGCTTGGTCTCTACCTGCTATTTTCTGGCTCTTTGAGTAGACAATCTTAAAATATAGTTGAATCGAGATGACTCACTGAAGTCTTACTAGAAGTTGACCAACTGGGTCCTTTTTCTTGAACTAATATGTCCAATACAAATCTAGGCATTTACGTATACGTATGTCTAAACTTGGAGACTTGGAGTATAATTGGTTAATGAGCCTGTCACTCGACGTACGTAAAGAAATTGCTTCACTTCTTTCCTTTGGGCATAATCGTAGGTTCATGGCTGAGGGACGTTAACTATTATACATTACTATGATCAAAACCCACCGTCACTAGTAGTTTAAATCGATATATATATGTGCAATTGATGAAGATTTCATGCAATGAAGTAGATTAGTTACGATACAGACCCACAGACATATACATAATAGAGATGGCGATGCTTGTGCACGATGTGTAATACATGTTTTTCATAGCTTTTCTTGTGAATAGAGGGACAAGGAATCCTCCATGCTAATATGTAACTTTCAACTGAAGTGTCATTGACAATTTTTTTTTTTTTTTAGATTTTTTTTTTTTTAACAACAAGGGTATATCACCCAGATGACTATATTTCACATGCATACTTTTACGGATCCTTTCCTTCGTTTAAAAAGGAAAGGGGGAGGGGAAGAGAGATCATCATCATCTTTTTTATTGAAATTCCAATACATGTTTTCCTACTTTTTTTATATTGGAAGGGAAGGGTCAATAGATATTGGATTCGAAGTCTCTTATTGAGAATGCTCATCAATATTACGCCTTGAACCGATAAAATTGATCGTGACGAGGTAATTTTTTATCAACCATAAGTTCTAAGTGAAAATATATAATATGCTTTCAATTAGACTAACAAAACTGACCTTGATATATAAGATGCATGCAGGCTGACTATATAATATCATATGACAGTAATACCGAAATAATAATAACAAAATGGGGAGTTGGTTAGTGGGAACTTAAAACTTTATGATCAGTGAGTTTGAAGTGAAATCAAGAAGGTGACCTACCCTTTCAAAGCATTATGACGACACTGAAGGAGAGTGGACATTGTAGGGACTTTTAGCTCCCTTTAGGCTATGCATCGTATTCAAGTGGCCATATCTCAATATCCTACAAATTTAATCTAGAAATTGTCAACTTTAATCGTGTACAAGGCCCAACATTCTTGTTTTTTTGTTTCCTTTTATTGGAAGCTTTTTAAGAAGTCCACGGGACGTTGGCGACAACTGTTTTGTTTTCCAAACTTGATCGAATTTGAAGAGCATTTTGCATTGCAATTGGTATTTCCTAAGCTTGGCAGATGTCGCGAACCTTTCCCTTCTAAAAATTGCTCACCTCCCGCAAATGAAATTGTCTCGCGTTTCGATTATAATTTAAGAAAACATCATATCATAGCTACCTTGATATCTCTTTTGAGTATGTTACTTTCTTTGCATTAAGGCAGAGCCTATCAGTTTGGTGCTTGCAACATTCTTGACAGAAATGTGACTGCGACGTATGATTAGAATTTAAATAGAGAAAAGGGGGTTTCGATGTGTGGTTAACTGGTTATCAATTAAGTTTAATTAGCAAAATTTCACTTATTGGAAAAAAAAAACACAAAATTTATGGGTTTATTCTATAAGATTTAGGACACAATTCCATTAGCAAACCCAATAGGACTAGCTTGGGCCTCGCAAACCTTGAAGAACTATGAAAGTTTCCCTGGAAATTTTACAAAAGTTTAAATTTCTTATGATTGCCCCCCTAAATGTTCTGCAACTCCCCCCCCCCAACTTTTATTTCCTAGTTCTGTCCTGCTTGGGATGACGAGGAGTAAGATGTACCTAATACCTTTGGTCAGTTCCCAGGCTCAGCCCCCAACGACGTGTAGGTTGCAAACCTGCGAGGTCTCACTTATGAAAGGGATTCACAATGTTAGGTGGAATCAATTAGTAGTTCTCATTTGAGGCTTGATCCAGAGAAGATTCAACTTAAATATTTGAGTGAGGTGGAAAGAACAACTCTCTAACCTCTTTGACACATTTTCTCTCTTTGCACATTCTTCCTTATATATATTATTTATTTAATTATTTATTTATCAAATGACATCTTTCTTTAATTTTCAAATAACAGCTCTCTAATATCTCTTCAATATTATAAAAATGTACCAAGAGGGCAATTTCACCATCTAGAATCAAAACTATTCCCAAAAGCGAACCACTGGTTCTGAAGCAAACTTTGAATTGACGATTGAACTTTCTATCTTATATTCCACAAACCCCACCGCCAAATTTTTCAAAACGTCACAAGGGCATGCTGATTGAAAATATAAGTTACCTTATACAGGCGTTTACACTTAATGTATTCAAGATCCCTGTAATTTCCAAGCGTTACTTCTTCCATATATGCATGCCACCAATTTCGTTGACGAGATGTTGGGAAATTTCCTGCCGTGACGTCTAGCACGAAAGCGACCCACCAAAGTTGTCGTTGGTCCCTCTCCAGCTATAATTAGCAAGGATTTGTTGGGGTCATCGAAGAAAACCTCGCAAGTGTTTTGACCGTAACCTATGTTATCGAGGCCCCGAGTCTTTAGAAACCGAAAAGCACTTCTTTTATATCGCCGGAGATTCACCTTTTTGTTCATAATTTTTCTTTTATAAACATATATTAAATTTTAATTTATTCCCTCAAGCATAAGCTCATAAAGTTAAAAGTGTAGACAGAACACTGGTTTTTCTTATTTTATAAAAAAAAAAAAGAAAAAGAAAAAAGAAACAAGGAAACAAATAAATAGTGAGGATTCAGTTGGAAAATTGACCATCAACAATCCAAATAGTTAAATTATTGGGTTGGACAGAAAAATGAATTATCAAATTGATCAGGTTATACACTGAGGAACATTTAGCCCTAATTAATAATCAAATTGTCGACTAGTCAGCAGTGTTTTTGTGTACCGTAGAAAAATTGTATGGTGTGTGTTAGTTCTGTTAACGCAAGACGTCATTGTACACGTCGGAGGAAAGATCCCACTAATCGGATTCCCCGACAGAGCAATTAAGCATATAAGATTTGGTGTAAGAACTTCCTTTTGACTTTGTGGGTTGATGGACGTGACTGCGCTTTCACGGATTGGCTGAAATCGTGCCACTAATTCTACCCGTTAACAGACTTAAAGAAATAGAAATTAGCATCAATTCTCGTTATACGAGGAAATAGAAATAATGCACGAATGTGTGCACAAAAGATACACAGGCATTATTGCAGTCGTTAGACGGGCCTCCACCAACCAGCTGTTCGCATGATGAATATGTGGGAACTCAGGCAGTTGCTGGCTAACAACTTGGTGTCTTAAAAAACAGTGTGAGGTTTTGGATTTTAAAGAGAATTCGATGGGATCATACCGTCTGTCCCAGGAACGGGCTACATCAGTGGAGACAGAGGGCTAACAATGGAATGAGTTGAGATGCCAGTCAACCTGGTCTGTCCAATCGAGCAACAATTGTTGCGATGGCATGAGCTATGCCTACCCATGCCGGTGGTAGGAGTTGACATCATTCATATACGGTTTGTATTATTTATATATGCATATTCATACAATTGACTTTTCCTCTCTGGGTGTCATCAACTTGGCGAGAACTTGGAATGCGTAAAACGTTCATTTTGAATTCATTCCTATTGGAGAGAGATTTGACCAATTCAATTAATCATTATAATGGGGTTGCTCTCGCAACATCCATATCCGTGATTAAGATTCAATGTCTCCGAAAAGATCACCGCATGATCTCCCCACTGGTTCGCCAATCACACGGCACCAGAATTATGTTCTACAAGATAGGCATGTCTCGGTTTGTTATCATTACTTCAGAATGTATGCCCGATTCTCTAAAAAAGGAATAGCCATCACCGGTCTCTTAGAAATTAATATTGTTAATTAAAAAAAAATAGTTAGATATATATCGTGTAGTTCTTATATTTATAATAAATAAATAATTTTTGTGATTCAAAATTCTGAACTTTGGATTTGATCACTTACAGGTTACTAATTGTTTACTATCAATCGTTAACTGCCAATCATTCGTGCAAAAAGAATAACAAATCGCTGTAGTTTTAGGTTAGTAATTAGTGATAGAGAGAGCGCGAGCGTGTGGGTCCATTGAATGCTAGCAAACTGCTAAGCCGGTTGGCGGTTGGGCTAGCCTAGGAGGTTAACTCCATGTGTTAGTGCGGTGGAAAGTTAACTGTGATCAAATAGACAATGGTAGGCAGTAATGGCTGAAAAATTGGTTGCTTTTGTTTAGGGTCATCGTGACACACATGCTCTGTCTGCCTACGAGGAGTAGATGGGCAAGGGGCGACAGATGGGGTCAAAGCCTGCCTAGCCGGAGGGGGCAAGAAAGTAAGTGACAAAGCCGATTAAAACAAGGGCCTCTGCGTCACATGATGCTTGGCGTGATGCAATTGCTGAGCCTCCTCTGCGGGCTACAGAAGTTCTGCCCAACTTCAATTTTACGGGAGGCGGTAAAGATGCTTCCAGGTTTGAGAATTTGATTTAAAGCCAAATCCATGCGAGGGGGGAATATAAGGGCAAAACAATGCAAAGGGAAGAAAAGAACATGAATGTGCTTACATGGTATTTCCTTTTTTTTTTTTTGGTTCTGAAAATCATATTCATTTGGAAAAAGAAAAACAAAACTACAGTCTTATATTCTCATCTCTATAATGAGAATAGGAAAAAAGTTTGAACGAAGTCTGAATCATGATCAGATTGTTGGCTGCCTGGTTATTGGGTGTGGAAATGAAACGATCAATGGGAAAGAAAGTAAGGAGAGTGCAATTATCGACAGCCCATACCGTATAGGGTCCTACTAAAACAAGAATAGCCCCAGGTCAGGACAATGTTAGTCCACCGAAGTTCTTGTTAATGTGCTTATAGGCTGATGTCCACCACTTTTGGACACAGACGAATAATGGCAAGAACACCAATTGTACAAGTTGGATTTGCCAGATGAAGCTCTTTGGGCTTGGAATTGAAGCCTTCAACTCCAAAAAGAAAAGGGGGAAATGGAATGTTTAGGGCCAGTCCAATGTTTCAAGGACAAAAACGAAAGAAAAGTATCAAAACTTTATTCAAGTCCAAGTAGTAGAATGACCGGGGCCCGTCTCAACCGGCCGGCCCCCTGTTCCGAACAATTAAACACTAAAATAGGTGTCGTTTTGTCCAAATTTTCACCGCACCCTAAATGCCGCAAAAGCTGACCCCTACACAGATAACCTAACCTGACCAACAAAAATTTCGATCCGACCTGAGTTCCTCTAAGTAAAAATTTAAATAATTTTAAATTAAAATTTTAAAAATTAATATATCTAATAACCGATTAATGTGATATTATATTAATTTAAACTTTAATATATTTAAATTTTGATTAATAAATTTAGTAAATTTCAAATTTAAATATTAAATAATCTTATAAAATAAATTGATTTGAATTTAATCGAATTTGTTCATTTTAAAAATTTATTATACTTAAAATTTAATTAATACTAAATCTAATAAACCTGAAATTCGGGCATTAGATGACCCTTTAAAAACTTTTTTAAGTTTATCATGTCTAAAATTTGATTAACACTAAATTCTCATGATTTGTTTTTTTTTTAATTAAATTAAATTAAACTAATTTTTTGATTAATTAAATTAATTTTATAATTAATTAACTAAACTAAATAAAAATTAAAAATTTTAATTTGATTTTGACTTTTAATATTAAAAAATTATAATTAAGTAATATATATAATAATATTATTATTAGTAGTAGTACAAATATTAATAACAAATATTATTAATTAAATATTATGATATTTCAAATAATTATTTATTTATCTTAATTTTAAGTTTTTAAAAAATATATTAAAAAATATATTTTAAACATTTAAATTATATTTTTTATTAAATTCGATTAATCATTTGGTTAATCGAGCTGAAATAAAATGTTTAATTATTTTAAATTAAACATTGTCTTCGAACCAAAAATTTGGTCAACCGAAAAGGAGACTCCACCCTGCGGTGGTAAGAGTCTTCACTTTGGGACCGCTGTCTCTTTATTGTTCTTGCAAAGAAAATGGCAGCTAATGGTTCCTTAACAAAGCTTCCACAGCCAATAAACCCACTCAATGCGAAAGCCAGTTTTCATCCACTGAAACCCAAATCTCTAAAACCCTACGCTCCACAAAACCCATCATGGCTAACCTCCAGCATTACCCAGATGACCAATCTTTCTCTCAATTTCTCAATTCCTGGACCCCACGTGCTCGCCGTCCGCCGTCCCATCTCCACCACTGCCCTGTCCAGCCTCCCCACTGCGTAATTCGCTTCCTTTCTTATTAATCCTTCTCTCTTCCTGTCGCTTTTGCGCTTTTAGTTTATAATTTTCCCTTTTATTATTATTATTTTTTTTCTCAGAGGACTAAGTTGCAGTTTCCTGGGTTTTATTTTTTTATTATTATTTTTTTAGTTTATAATTCCTGGGTTTTTGCAGGAACCCAGAAAGATTTGCTTCTTCTACTGTGAAAGTTCCCAAGTGAGTTAATTTTTGGCTTGGTTTTGGGTTCTGTGGATTTTTTATTTTATTGATTTTATTGGGTTTTTGACTGTTGTTAATAATGTTTTGGGAGTGGAAGTTTAGGTGGACGTGGAGGGCAATAAAGGCATTTGCTATGGCTGAATTGGAAGCTAGGAAGCTCAAATATGCAAATACAGGGACTGAGGCTCTGCTTCTGGGGATCTTGATTGAAGGTAGCAAAGGCCATGCCATTTACTCTCCTCAGATATATTTATATATATATATATATATATATATAAACTTTTTAGTTGTTAGAAGGGCGAGGGCGGTGAGGTTACTTCATTATAATATGGAGGTCATAGGTTTTGAGTCGTGAAAATAGTTTGTTTACGAAAACAAGGGAGAGACTTGTTACATCTGACACTTTTTCAAACATCATAGTGTGTGAGAGTTCGTGCATTGACATGTTCTAGCTAGAAAGTCTTCATTTGCTAGTTTTGCAAATTTTAGTCCTCAGTGTTCTTCAATAGGAAAGCAATGGGAAAAACATTTATGCATGCATTATTGCTTGACCATAGTGAAAATAATTCTAGCATCTCTACTTGCACCAATTAAAGTAGTCCACTCAATTGAAAGCCTGCTTTTATCGCAACTATGAAAAATATGAAATGTCTGCTTCAAGACTTGATCTTTTAGCTGTTTCTTATGCAACTACACATGATATTCACATTATAAGAAGAAATGTACATGTAACATTTGTGCACTAATCACTGTGGTTTCACATTGTGCAAATGCTCTACTACTCTGGAGTGCAGGGACTAGTCTAGCTTCAAAGTATCTGTGGAAAAATGGAATTACTGTTTTCCAAGTGCGTGAAGAAGCAATCAAGTTGGTTGGAAAGGCTGACATGTACTATTTCCCTCCTGAGCAACCTCCCTTGACTGAATCAGCTCAAAGAGCTCTTGATTGGGCTGTTGATCACAAACTAAAGTCTAGTAAATCCTGATTCTCTCTGTTTCATCTTTTACTTGGCCTTATTGAATAAGCTGAAATTTTAAGTGGCTTTGCTCTGATGGGTTGCATAGCTTTTTTAGGACATTATCAAAACACAGTAATCATTATGCTAGACATAGAACTAGAATGTTTTGGAATATTATGTTGCCCATAATTTTGTCAATAATTCATTCACAATCTTTTAGAAGATGAGATTTGTAAAGCATGAATTGTTACGAATCATATTATGTACAACTAGATGTTGTTTCTGTTGTGTGATTTGATGGGATCTCCAAAAGGTACAAGGAATCATTGTTGAAAGCTAACAACAGGAGTTCAAAGTTCATCCGTGTTATTTTGTGCAAGACAACTTTTATACTTTTCCTATGTTCTGTATCACTAATATTGAAACACAATTTGCTATGGCCAAAGAACGTAGTCAAGAATGTTGGCCAGTGAAAAATCTTCACACAATCATTCTCACTCCCAAAATATCTAAGTTTCTGCATGCCATATGTTTGATGTCATGGGTTAATCTTGTCAGTCGCTCATTTTCTCAACCAATACCCAATAGAAGAAGTCTGTATCCCAAGTTTTGACATCATCTGGTAGCTTATGCTGCCCATGGTGCCATCAACCAAGTGCATTATGTAGTTTGCAATGAGAATACCATTTTTGAGGCATAGTGTTGAGTTCGTCCTTCCATAAGAGATAGCTGGTTAAAAATGGTTTTTTTGTTGTTTCTGCTTCACATGGAACCTGAATTTTAAGTCTTTAGGCATAGCATCTGTAAACCAGAGTCCCATAGTTTTCCTGTAGTGTCAAAATTGACTCCTAGTTTGAAACTTCGAATTATGGCAGCTTCTGTCATCATAGTCAGGCATATCTTGTGCTGTAATGTGAGACTAGATGTTTAGCTTGACCTTTTCATTCACTTGTGGGGCATCATTGAGTGCAGATCCTCATGTCTTTAAAGACACTTTGTTGTTGGAGCAACTAATCAGAGTCTCTGGATTTATTGTTGACCTGGACTTGAAATAATTATTACAGTTTTCAATCTTTGTGCACATATTATATCCAGCTTTTGTTTGTGATTTTGCTGTCTTTCTCTTCTTTGATCATCACCCTTGGTGCACTGCACAGAGAGACAGAGAGAGAGAACTATCATGTTATACAGAAAGCAAAAACACTTTCTAATGTATCTTCTGATATGCAGGTAACAGTGAGGAAGTTACAACAACTGATCTACTTCTCGGGATTTGGTCAGAATTAGAATCTCCTGGTCATAAGATTTTGGCTAACCTTGGCTTTAATGATGTGAAAGCAAAAGAGCTAGAATCTTTAAGTTCTGTACCTGGATTTGTAGATGGATGACACTCCTAATATTTGTTATAACCATCCAGGGATGGATGAAGGATGCAAGTCCCAGCTTTAAATAACAATTGAAAATTTTGTCATGTGTGCATACAAGAAAGGCATTTTCAGGAACTAACGAAATCTGGGTTTTGCATCACTCATTGAGATTTGTAAGTTTGTTTTGAATACTCGATCGGTAGTTTGGGGATGATTTGCAGCCCCGATTGGATTTTTAACGCAGGCCTCTACATCTCTCGTGCTTCATGGGACCAAAAAAAAAAAAAAAAACCTTTTCAAGTCGTTGAATGAAACGAAGACGGATAGAGTGCTTAATGGTAAGATTCCCTTGAAAGTTAACATAAAACAATTGGGTGATTGGTTTTGCAGGATTCTTCATGGGGATCCAGGTTATTTGAGCACTCTGGTTGACCTTACTTAAAATGGACCACACGTTTTCAAGTTATTCTCATACATGGGCATCTTCGAAGAGTTCCGCAGTTCTTCGATTTCCATCTTGCTTTGCAGCCTCTGAATTGCAGGCAAGCTTTTGTGCCTTACCACCTTCTACTTCCCAATCAATCCTCGCAACAGAAACCCCCAGTGGCATCGAACAGGTGGCCGTTACCGCAGCAAACCCTCCTCAAAAGTCCACCAAGCCCAAGTCCGTACTTGAAGGCTAAAACCGCGGCAAGTGGCAACGCCAGAAAGTGGAACCCACCTAGATTGGCGTACATTCCCCACCATGGCCTAGCTGTTCCTCGGACAATGCTGCCACACACTGCTAATGGAAAATTTACCACTTCCACCAAAGCGGGGAGCAAAATCATCTTCTTGACACCTCTCATGGTTCCCTTGTCATGGGTGAAAAATGACCCCCAAAAACCTCTAGCACCTGCAGTCAACCTGAAAAGATGCCCACTACTAGAGATATGCAGGCCGACTGAAATTTATGGGTGCTCCTTATTGCGAATACCTGGAATTAGAACCGGCCATACATGTTTCGGTCCGGTCCGGTCTGACTACTATGTTAGGCCGGTTTATAAAAACCACAAACCGCATCAGAGTCGGATTTTCTCCCCAGTTACGATTGAACCCCGTAACTGTGAATTTCGGGCGGATTCATGATCGAATTATATTCTGGTCCGGTTTCAGTCCCATCTCGGTCTAACGTTGAACCGGGGTCGGGTTTACCTTGGATTCTGACTTGGTTTTGGCGGCTCTTGAACGAGAATTTCAGGTTTCAGGTGACATAATTTGCTAGGCACTGAAAATTGAGGAAACATCACAGCCATCAGCATGTAGAAAGCTTTTGCTTTCATGTTCTAAAGCCAATCGCTATATGGGTGTTTGTAATAGTAATGGAATCTTCTCTTTCAGATGGGATTGCTTAACTAGTTTCCACTAGCACGAGTCCAACCAAAATTTGGGCTGTGGTTAGACGTGAATTAATGCCTTTTCTAGGTAGCATTTTGCTCCATCCTCAAGTTTTGGCAACTCTAGACCCACATTTCACGTTGCCAACGTGCCTTTCGGGCATGGCGTTTGATGTACGGAGAAGAATTGTAGACGAATGCATGGTGACGTGAACTGAGGCGTCACATTATGGCTACGTCAACGAGTACTTCCGACCAAAAAATTTTGACGTGTAAATAAAAGACAAAAAATTTTTTTATGTAGCTTATGATATAATTACTATGTAGAAGACAAAAAATTTTTCTATTTATAAAATTTAAAAAAGTGTTCAATATAATGAGTTTCTTGCTATTAAGTGTTGTCAAAAAATTCACGAGAAGTTATAGTATATGTGAAGTTCAAAATAAATCTGTATAAACATAAGAGTGACCAGACAACAAAATTCTCCAGACCCACTTTATTCCTTAAAATATTTCTTTGGTTTTGGGACACGATTGTTGGTCCTTTTAGATGGCCGGGGCACACGGACGGAGCGGGGACGGGCACAGTACCGGTTCACTGTGCAGCAAATAAAATAATATTTTTTATTTATATATATATATATATATATATATATATATATATATATATATATATTTATTTATTTATTTATTTTAATCAGCTTTCCTTGTTGTCTTCCTCTTTCTTCGGTCATTATCCTAAACTCAATCAATTATGTTAATTAAAATATTGGGATGAACTTTGTCCACGACATTATCACGGATATATCATAATTGGAAGAAAAAAAAATTGACGTCAAGAAAATTTTGTGAAATCTAAAACAATTTCTTTTAAAAATCAGAATTCATTTATTGGTTCTGTGTTTATGTGGTGGGACACACTGGTTCTAAGTAAGAATCTCTCCACGAATGGCTTATTTTCTTTTTTTTTAGAATGGACTCTTTGCTGTCCACTCGTTCCCCATTGAAAAACCAAGGTATATCCACCTTAATTTGATTACAAGTGCGTCCTTGTCGTCTTTATGGAAGTCTCTATGATTGAGCATTCCTGACTCAGGTGAGCTATTGGTCTCGTAGGATCATAAGAATGGAATAATCAATCTTGAGTGCGCATCTACCTATACAAAGATGCGATTTTTTTTTTCATTTGAGTGACAAGTAGTTCCATCGGGTTCTATGCCATTCCAGAGGATATGGAAGATTTTAAGATGCTACGTTTTCTTTTTTATGAATGCTGCACATCTGCAACTTTAACAGATAACACAACTTCAAGAGGGAGGCATCTTACAAGAGGATAAAGGGTATTTGTATCGAGAAATTCGGTAATCAATAAAAATAAAACATAAACTCGGCACGTGTATGTAGGGTAAGTAAATCACACTGTATAAACGTGTGTTTGATTTTCTTTTCTTTTTTTTTAACGGTTCATCAGTACCATGATTTGAATATGATTACTGGTACCAAGAGTCCAATAGCTTAATTACCAAACCAGGTGACCGATGGTTATGTGGTTGATTGTTTACATAAGGTATTTCTGTATGAAAGTTTATGCGAACTTTTTTGTCATTTTTCTAAATGCTACGGTAACACAATTTTTTATTTAAAAAAAAATAAAAAAATCCAATTAAAAGTATAATTCCCATATCCAATATTAAATGTCACGGGTTCGTTAGTCTCTCCTCAAAAAGAGGTTTTTTAAGATATGCAATACACACATTTATATGTACTAAAATTCCCTTTTTCTTATCTAATATGAGAAACATGTCTTATACACTCATCTGTTATACTCTCATTTACCGAATTTATCGACATTTTCATTAAGAGTTAAAATCTTACTCTATTCTCAAAAGGTAACTTTTTACGGTGTGCAGTATTTATATTCATACAACAACCATCCTCGCATAAAACATGGATAAGTAGAAAAGATGGGAAGTCAATCTTTCTCCTGAAAAGCAAGAGGCACTTGGTCTTGAGCCCATTTTCTGGTGCAAAATGTAGCCAGGTGCGCTACTCCATGTGTAATGGGCAAATTGGAGTTGCCGATAACATTGGCTTCCCCTACGAAGGGAAAAGACCCCTGAATTCAAGTTCATTGACGCGCACGATGGTTTCTTAAAGACATCACAACAAAATTTTGAAGTATGATAACACATTATATTAATTATAAGAGTATTTAATGGGTTGTCACATAATCGTTAGATTATATCTTGGAGTATTGGACTATCTTCGAAGGAAAGAGCCTAATTGTGAACTCATTCCAGGATTTAGAGGCCTAGCATCGCTGTTCTTTAAAATTTTGGAAAATAATTTTAAAGAGAATTAATCAAATTGCGAGTTCATTTGTATCTTCTGGTTTTGGTCCAAAACATATGGATCCGTTAGTAATGGCCTACATTCCATTTTTCCATGCATACACCAAGAGCCGAAGGCCCATATCTGACCTCTGCTAGCCATGGTTGTGGCTTAACGCTTCGCGACCCGGCTCAAGAAATGACAGTAGTTTTGTTGGGCTCGCATGAATGAGATCGAGCCTAGCCCATCAGCCCAAATGTGTATAATGGCAACATTTTAGTCTCGGACTCGCCTCTCAATCGTCCTTCCCTCGACTCATGCTCCTGTTTCTTGGACATCATATGGTTGATCTTCTGATTGGCATCCAATCAGATAATCAATCACTTCTAATCTATTTTAATGGCTTTTTAGCCAATATTTTCAAACTAGGTATCCTGTAACAAAAGTTCATTAATTATTTTTCTGCTCACTCACTTTCATCATCATCTATTTATTTATATTACTATGAATTATACACAAAAAAAGTTAACTATTTCATTTCTTATAAATCTCATGATTTTTTTTTTTAAATTCAAATATAAAATTATTAAAATAAAATTTTAAGTATTTAATTATTAAAATATTTTCTAAAAAATATTTTCTTTCGACCTTAATGATATGGAATTAATTTTTTTGGCAGTTAATTATAAAATATTAATTATTGAAAAGCCATTTTCGGGGCCATTTAACCCAGACTCGGTGCTCTTGCGTTCTCAATATTATTCGATCTCATCATTAGCCCTTCTTTGCACAAAGCCCCAAGAGAAAAGTTGCTTTGACGCATGAAGCTTTCTGGGACGGAGAAACCATAAACAGCATGATTTTGGGTTTTGAAATGAGTCAAAATGGGCGTTAAATGCAAAGATCGATGATTTTACACTTAGGAAATAACAACATTATTCTTAATGAATTTGAAGGGCAGAATATTTGAATACTAAAAATGGGCACAATAGACTATTAATTAAGATGTAACAGTATGTATTAAAGAATTGTTTTAATAATTAAAAAATTAAAATTTTTATTTTTAAAATTTAAAATTTTAATTTTACAATTCAATGAGTTTCTTAATCGGTAAAAAAAAAAAATCTACATGTTAACCTTTTGAGCTAGAGGAGATAATTTAGTGGCAATAGAATGAATCCGGATATCATTCCATGGGTACTTGTTACTTTATTAATATTCCACTCCAAAAGGATTGGAGGGCTTATTTTCAAACTAACAATTTACATACACAGTCCTAACATATGCGACGCTCGCAACAAAAATTATTCTTGCTTCAAGCACAAGAAGCAAAGAAATATTTAGCTTTGTCTCAGAATCTAGCATTTTATATGGATCTCCCATTAGTCTTTGTGTTCTCCTGTTGATTGCTCTCTATTTATATAATATTGCATCCTCGAGCATCATGATCTCTTGGGCTTGTCTATAGGATAACGTAACAAACTTAAAACACAGATACTTAAGGTTTAGGGCGTGACAAGGAATATAAATTAACTGTAACAAATTTAAAAGTACCAGGAAAAATATAAAAACAATGCGCTGCCCCAATGTAACACACACACACACACACACGCACACGCACAAAGGCCTCAAATTCATCAGTTATATCTCAATAAAATTTTTGTGTGCCGTACAATCAGACTCGTAATGTACCATAATTCAATTGAACATCTTTCGGCGGTACCGTTTAAATTTTATCTTAAAAATTAAGAAAGCTCAATTTCCAAGTTGCTTGTGCGAAATAATGTAATGTTTGTCTACATGAAACTGTTTGCTTTAACAAAACAGTTTATGTAGACAATACAACACTAGCTATGTTTTTGTGTTCTAAAACAAGTTTCACTTTTGGGCAACAACCTTGCTTGGTGAGCAATACGCTTGTTGGGATGCATGCAAATTAACTTTATTCATTGCACCCTCTTCGGATAAATATTACTTTAATTAACTCACCTTTTTATTTTCTTTTAATATCGTGATCAGATAATATTTACATGATGGTGCCTGTGGCGACAAAACAAAAGGAACTCATAAAAATATTTAATATAAAAGAGCCTAGAAAAATATGTTATCCTTAATCATCTGATTTATTTTTTGAAGGGTGCAACCATATTATCATTAAAGTTTAAATTGTTGGTTGAAATTCCAAAATATATCATATATAAATTCTAACACTCTTTGAGTAATAAAAACGAGAGCAGTGTAACTTGAACTTAATCTTTTGATCGAAAAGACTTTCATATTACGTTAAAAAAAAGTAATTAATCTAAAATGTAAAGTTTCTTGGCGAAACATAAAAAAGAATCATATGTTGAACTTTTACTATCGTAGACATCAAGTTAAATCGTTCGCTACCATCTAGGAAATTTGGGTGGGAAAGGAAAATGAGTGCCGAATGCTGCCAAATCAGCTAACATTGGATCGAACAGGTGAAGACATAACAAATAATTAAGATTCCACATTGGTAGATGATAACCATTGATCACGTGGACGCCCGGTTTTGTCGTTTGCTTAGTCTCTAATATGAATTCTTAATACATACTAATCAACGGTCCCCAACCCTAATTTTTAATTAAGTAGGCTACATGTGAAAGCTGGCCACTACTGTTGGTCCTCCCTGGAGCGTAATTAAGGGAGATGGGAAACAACAACCTTGAACTTGGAAGAAAGGGACTTGCAAAGAAAGCAGAAACGTGCTGATCCAATCCAGATTCGAGGCAATGGGGGCCTTTCACATGGGGGGCTTTGTTTCTTTAATCATAAATGGACTTGGATTAAGATATATATATATATATATATTATTTATTTATTTATTTATTATTATTATTATTTTTGGAATTATGATTAGATGTTGATGGATTTAATTTTGTTTAATTGGATGGACTTCGATTAATATATGTTTAAGCCCTTAAATATATGTTTAGGGCCACTGCAGTAAAGCTGTTCCGGTTTCTGAACTTTAATCTCTTTCGCCATCATCTTTATGCACCAATCTTCCCCCCCCCAAGGTAATTAAGAGTCAGAAAATAATTTCTCTCAATTTAGATTATAGGAGTTCTAAGAGGAACCGGTAATGTGATATCTCATGAATATTCTCAAAGCAATTTTAAAAAGCAATCTTGGAAAGAATAACCAATTAAACTAATTTATAAAATTCAAATTTAAAGATGAAGCATCATTCATACAACGCTGGATAAGTTTTAAGGAAATTATTTTTCTTAAGAAATCTTCCTTTCTTGAAAACCACAACTAGACCCTCTCAGTGAAACCAATAACTATTTTTATAATTAGTCATTTTCTGTGAAGGACTTGTTTGGATTAGATGCATAGCAAAAACCAAAGTTAACTATCAATTTCATGTCGAAGCACCTCCCCACAAACCAAAAGCGGAGGAACCAAAACGGGGCCAGTTTAAGTGTTCATTTTTCTCCTAACATAGACTTATAGTATTATAATTTTCAACAAAATCAAACGTTTTCGTTTTGATTCCTTGATCATAATGAGACGAACCATATTTTTATAGCAGCCCGTGAGCTCGATATCATTTGACTTTGATAAACCTATGGTCATATTCAATGGTGACGAGACCATGCATGTTGCGAACTTCAAAAAGTCATGGCCTTGGGAATCCAATCAATTGCTAAACTTTATTTAATTGAAAAAAAAATAAATAAATAAAATTAAGCAGACACTAATTAATTTTGTTTTTTCCTTCTGGTCTCGAAAGAAAGATTAGAACTCTATGGAAGTAGAGGGTAAGTGACGAGTGACGGAGCTTCGAATCCCTATCATTGTGAGAGGCAACACGTCTCTTTATCACTCGATTTATACCGAGTTTTCAAACCCTAATTAACTCTAAATCACTGATGTTCACAAAATTACAATATTTCAAATCTCGAGGATTTACATTCCACACAAGATTCTCGTCCTCTACAGTTGGCCGAGTGTAATCGGTATGCACGGCAGACAAGCTCTCTTGCATATAAATTTTGTAATAGTTATTAGTTACTTGATGTAGATATTGTATCTAATAAACATATTCTCGATTCATTGGATTAATTAATGTATAAATAACTCCGCACAGTTCTCATTTTATTGTTAACAACTACGAAAGGATTAATTGGACTTATTATACAAATATTCCTTTGTGTCGCGGGAATCTAATAATTAGGGTACCCTTAAAAGATAAGGGTAGCTACCTGTTGCCTGCCAATTTGTTTAACTCTCTATTAATTCTTTGAAGATTTCAGCCCAAACCAATCAAGTAGGTGCAAAACGACACCAGAGTTTAGATGTGTTCGCCCAGGGTGTTGAATATTTGATCGTCATTGAACGTAGTCATGCTTGATGTAGGACCATTCGATTATGTAGATTCTGCTATATAGAGTTTGTTGGTTTGCCTATAAAATAAGGCCGGCCGAGCCTGACGATCGAGAAGGACAAAAGTAGTGACATCTTGCCCATTTTAATACAGGATCACTCTCATATGGGGCCTTTCAATTCATCTTAGTTTTCACCTACGCAATCACATATGTAAGCCAAAATTTCCCCTTCTACCTCGAATGGTCTTTGTTGGACCCACCCAAAGATTGATTTAGAGAATGATATCATGTTCGAGTCTTAGTACAAGCCAATTAACCAAAAAGTTGAGATTGGATTTATGATAGGTTTCGACTCTACAATAATTCAACAAAAGAACAAAGTCCTGATAATTCTCTCATAATCAGTATACGGAAAGTGACTTCCCATAGGACCCCCCCCCTTTTTAAAAAAATTTTTAAAAATAAAATTAATCGACATTAACTGAGATTCAAATTTATTAAAGAAGAAAAAAATTAAGTCTGATTATCATTCAGCCTGACCCCTCATCTGTTTTATTTATATAATGAATTCATTTTTTTAAGAAAAAAAACTCAAGATTATTATAAGTTGATCATCACGCGATTGCGAGTTAACAGGTCAACTTGACCAAAGCTATAGAAATCCAAACGACAAGAAAAAGCATGGAGAGTTTTGTGTCATTTTTGTTTGGTTGTTATGATAAATATAACATTAGGTTAGGTTTCCCATCTTTACATCTTTACATGCTATGTATTATATACCAACAAGTCTTTGAGTCCTCGTTATTATCTATTCGGTTTTTGTCACTATCTTCTTACGGCATGGTGTCTAAATCCGACCTTGCAATCGGACAACTATGAAGTCCATGCCGTTGAGAGTTGGAAATAACACATGTATCTTTGGCTCAAGGCAACAGGTGGGTTGATTTGTTCGATCTTTCGAAAAAAAAAAAAGAAGGTTATATTAATTTCTTTTAAATTTTTTTTTAATGACAAATAATCCCCGGTTGCTAGCACAGTTTACCGCTGTGGCTCTTATACTCGACACATCAAATGTACTTAGATCCCAATTTGTGTCTGATATTGCATCACATAATATCGCGAATTGGCTTGCACGCATTGTAATGCAAATTCACTTTCTTCATTCAATTAGAGACATGCCTGTTGTTTTATAACGAAAGGATTTGCGAGAAATTATCAACTTAATTATATTTTAACATTAGAAAACAAACCTCGTTAATTAAAGGTCAATTAATTGATCAGTTTCGACAAAAGAAATAGGGCTAACAGAGTATTTGATGGAATCTTAGGAAAGGTTCAATCCCTATGTGGGTAACGACAGGTCGTCTCTTGTTAGATCAACATTGACTTTAATATTGCTCGATGGTCTGTTTTAGCTTGCATTAATAGACTTGGTATTTCTTTTAGTGGGGATTGTTGAAAGCAAACAATGTCTCTTGGTAAAGTTAAAAACTAAATAACCTAAATATCAACGGTCATAAGTCAGCGTGTCATTAATAAAACCAAAAGGGTTGGTCAATTTCAATTAAAAAAAACAAAGAAGTTAATCGAAACTGACCTCGAAATTTTAGCTGGCCAGGGCATTTGATGTAACAATGAAGCATGCACAATCTTCCACATAAGTTCTAAAAATACATAACATGAGTTCCCTCAGTAAAATAGTTGACCCTGTGATGAAGTAACTTAGACATTCGGAAGGTGGTAATAAGTTCTGGCTCGCAGTTTGTGCTTTAATTGGTTCGACTTACAAATTTGGATATGTATTCTCAGGCCGCCCTTATTTGGGACTTTCAGTCTCTTTTTTGTTTTAACTGATCCATTATTGTAGAAAACCCTTTTTTTTTTTTTTTTGGGTTTGCCCATACTATTTAGCAAAATTAGGACATTCGACGTGATTTGGAGTGCGTAACTGTCACACTTCCCCACGTTGAACCTCTTTTTGGCGAAGAGTAATCGAGGGAGCTAGAAACAAAGCCGAGTGAGGGGGCCACAGCCATGAGTTGAGACTCGGGAGGAGAGGAAGGGGAGAGAGGAAGCCGACAATGAGCATCTTTTGATGCATAAACATACATATGCCATATGGGTTTGCGTAGAATGTGTGTGAATGTGTGCGTGTGTGTGTGTGTGTGTGTGTGTGTGAGAGAGAGAGAGAGAGAGACAGAGAGCCTTTCATTCAGCAAAACGAGCAGTAATTTTACAGTAGAGAGAAAGGAGCCAGCAATTTCTCCGGGGGCTCGTGCAGTGTGGAAGTGTCAGCGCCACCCACGCGTCCTCTACTTTTATCTTTCCCTCCATTCCCCTACGAGGAAGGGCAAAAGGGAGCGGAAAAAATTGGAAAGAAACTAAATTTAAATACAAAATAAATATTAAAATATTATAATTATTAATTTTTTATGTATAAAATAAATAATTACAATAAATTAATATTTATTTTGGAAAAACCTCCTCCTAACTCAACTTATTTACACTCTGGATTATAGGGTCAAACCATGCATTCTCCCCCTCCCTCTCCACCGTCACCACCTACCACCCACTTCCTCCCTGTTTCTTCTCTACCCATTGTAATTTATTTCTCTCCTAACCCCCCTCTCTCTCTCGTAATCATTTATTTATTACATGTGTCGGAGCGTCTCATAAGCAATTTAATTTTTAATCTCATTTAACAACTCATTAATTCTAGATTCAATGATTTTTATTTTTATTTTTTTGGACATAAATCATCATAGCCTTTATAATTAGAGATTTTGAGTTTAAATCATTTTACTTTTAATTTTCATATTTAATTATCGATTTTTAAAAATAAGAAAAGTCTCTGTTCTGTTCTCTTTGAGAATAATGTATTCAATTTCTCTACTAATAAAGCTCTCACATTACTATTAAAAATAGAGTGTCTCCATTTTGTTTATGTTTTCATTCTAAAAAATTTGTACGTGAAAAATGCATTACAGTTTAATTCTTTATGTCTCAACTAATAGTTGAATTTTGAAATTAACTGCCAAATAACATATTCAAATTACAAGAGATCCCGATAGAGCCAACAATAAGCAAAAAAAAAAAAAAAAAAAAATCTGTTTTATTCCCCACAAAAATCATTGCCATGTATATTTTTAAGAGATGACACAATCTCACAGAACGAGCCCACAGCCATGTTGTTAATACTCGTAGAATTTCTACGTCCGGAGACAAGCCTTAATTCGAGTTATCGATTTTAGTACTACTCAAAATTGAAAGGTGAAGATCGATGGAATAGACCTGGAACGAGCGGGGGTGTTGACACGTGTTGCACTTGCAATATCACCTCCGAGGAAAAAATAGACGGGATTTTCAAAACCTTCGGTGGTTATGGATGCTCGTGGTGGTGGGTCATGGAAAATTGAAGCATCTCTCTTTGCCTCCCTCATCTCTGTTGCCCAATTTAAATGCGCCAGCTGTCACTTTTGGACGGCAAAATTTATGAAAATAAATTAATTTTTTTTATAAAAAAAACTTGTAAGAAATTATATTGACGTAGACTTAAACTAAACTTTAGCTTATGTTACTGTTAACTTATATTGTAATATGAATGAATTGCATGTCTCAATAGAAGAGATGGAGGTTTTCGGTCTTGTTCTGCAGGTCAGGTTGATGTTTACTTGGGTATCTTGTATATATTTTTTATGGGCTCACTTATTGGCGGGTGCCACGAATGAATTAACACGGTTATGCTGTTTTTTTTTTTTTTTTTTTAAGAAAAAAGAGACACAAAATTGCATGCCTCAATATTAAGGAATTTTATCATGGTTTCAATTTTCTTAAAAAATTTTCTTATTGGTTTATACAAAAGTTTGAATCTTGATTTCTAAAACTAAGAACTCAAAGCTCTACCACTAAATTAGGTGTCTATAAGCCCTAGCATTAGACTGACGATTGAGTAGACATTAAACCATTTCATATACCTAATACTTTCCAAGTTTACATTTATTTATTGGTTAACAGAATGAAAAAATATAACTAGTATCTCACAATTTACGTCAAAAAAAAAAAAAAATCTGTGTGAGCATGTTTAACCACACTTAATGTTTAGACAAAATTTCAAATCCATAATTTTTAGTATGACAGTGTATGATATTTTAATTATTAGATTATAATATTTGGTAATTATATGTTTATTTAAGGGTGATGTTAATTATATTGAAGTTAAAATAAAAATTTTATATAAAAAGTGATTAGTTTAGTTATTTTTTTTTTCATCTTTTATGTGGACTTTATCACTTAATTAATATATTTGTGTTTGATTATAAAATCATCATATCATTTAGTATAAAAATGTTAGTATTAGATAAATTGTAATAGAATTTAAAGGGAAATTTTTGAACAAAAAGAATTATTTTTGTATAAAAATGTCAATATAAGTCAAATTGTACCAAACTTTAAATGAGAGTATTCTGAACAAAAAGCATTACTTTTTATTGTATACACCTAGTTTAGTTTAAATGCTCTCCGAATAGAGTGAAAAACCACCTGCCTTTTATCAGACACATCAGGATGTTTCAAATGGATATCAATTCGACCAGAAATTGATTACTAGCTTCATTAAAATCCGAAATTGATTAATCAAGCAAACTCTAATTAAAGAGGGAAAATTAAAAGGAAAGAGAAGGGTAGATGAGCTAAGAAGAGAAAAAGAAAAGGTTGAACTTTGGAGATAAGGACCAGAGGCTTAGACGGAGTTAGAAACCTTATTATAATAATTTTAACCTGTTCCAATTTTCAGACATAAGAGCTAGAGAGAGAGAGAGAGAGAGAACATGGAATGCTGGAGTGGGACAAGAGAGGAGGAGAGAGAAAGGTCTTGGGACCACCACCACACCCACAGACACGGAGTCTTATGACCAAAGCCAAGCCTATCTATGATCTAACTTTTTTTTTGTTCAAATCTAACCCTAACCAAAACTCAAACAGTAGACAACTCAGGAGAAAAACCACCCCAAACCCATCTCCCCCCACCCCCGCCCTTTCCATCATCATCTCTTTCTTCCCCAAACTCTCGCCAACAAAAGCAAAGACAGATAGCTATAAGACCCATCTGCAGCTTACACATAAAGTGCTTGCTGAAAGAAGAAAGAAAGAAAAAAAAAAGATGGTGAATTCAGCTGATAATATGGTGGGTTTGTGGCACCAAAATTCCTTTCCGGTCATGAGGGGCTAGCTGATGTTCTTCAACAAGGAAAAAAGAAGCAAGAAAAGCAAGTAAAAAAAACGCAAAGCCCTAATAGTCTTCTTCTTGTATTTGTTTATTTATTTTTTTTAGTTATTTCCTTATTTCTGCTGCCACTATCCTTCTTTTCTTTTTGAATCACTACAAACCTTAACTAGAACTTCTTTTTCTTTCCATATCTTTGTGTCTCTAGGTCTCTTGTCTATGTTTCTGTTAATCGCGGATTTTAGATTGTACTAAAAGAGAAGGAATACTTAACAAAAAGGAGAGAGGGAAAAAAAAAAAAAAAAGTGGAAAAGGCATGGATCCAGTAACGGCTCATGGCCATTCTCTGCCACCTCCTTTCCACACAAGAGATTTCCAGCTACACCTTCACCAGCAGCAACAGCAACAACAATTTCACCATCAGCAACAGCAAAACTCGGAGGACGAGCAAAGTGGAAGTAGCGGTGGCCTCAACAAGCCTCAGAAACGAGAGCGCGAGGAGAACAACAACAACATCAGTGGCAATGAAGGAAACGAGCTAATCTCTCCAGGTTCAGGTGGAGAGATCACAAGAAGGCCTCGAGGCAGACCTGCCGGATCGAAGAACAAGCCTAAGCCCCCAATCATCATCACCCGAGATAGCGCCAATGCGCTGCGCACCCATTTGATGGAGGTTGCTGATGGATGTGATATTGTGGAGAGCGTTGCAACATTTGCTAGGAGGAGACAAAGAGGGGTTTGCATTATGAGTGGAACTGGAACTGTAACAAACGTTACTCTCAGGCAGCCAGCCTCAGCAGGTGCAATTGTGACTTTACATGGTAGATTTGAGATATTGTCACTAGCTGGATCATTTCTGCCACCGCCAGCTCCCCCTGCAGCCACTGGATTGACCATATACTTGGCTGGTGGACAAGGGCAAGTGGTGGGTGGAAGTGTTGTTGGAACACTCATTGCCTCAGGTCCAGTTGTGATTATGGCAGCATCATTCAGCAATGCTGCTTATGAGAGGCTCCCTTTGGAAGAGGAGGATCCACAGCTACCTATGCAAGGAGGCGGCGCAATTGGATCGCCGGGGGCAGTGGGGCAGCAGCAGAATCAGCAACAACAGCAGCAACAGGTGTTGGCAGAGCCGACTGCGCCACTATTTCATGGGCTGCCCCCTAATCTGCTGAGTTCCATCCAGTTACCAACTGAGCCTTATTGGGCTACTGGCCGACCTCCTTACTAACATAAAACTATGTGAGTCGAGATCATCTGTGTCGAATTAGCTCAGTTTCCCCATCACCTTCAGTTGATACCAGGAGGTGACAAAGACTTGGTAGCTTAGAGAATTTGGGCTTCTTTTTTTTTTTTTTTTCGGTTGAGAATTTTCAGGCTTTGTTTCATTCTCCTCTTCTGTGTTATTGTTTCGCATTGATGGTTAGTTTAATATGACTGATTGTTGATCCAAGGTACTGTAAATTTATGGGTCGATCGTCCTGGTGAGTTTGATTGCATCATGTGTTAATAAGTCTGCTCCTAATTTGCCCCAATTTGAGAAGAAAAAGAAGCAGCAATTTCTCATCAAGTCTTCTATGTGATAGTGTCCCTCCTTTGCTCCAATATTCTTTTGCATTCCCTCGTGAAAGTCTCTTTGTGAGAAAAAAAATAAGGATAAAACTGTGTATACCTAACTATCTTTTAGATTGCATCAGGCGTGTGTGCAGTGGAATACATTTTATATAGTTCCTGTGAAAGCCCACTTATTATATATGTTCCTACCGTACCCATTATCCCTTATACTTGCCAGCCATGGATAGCTGTGAATTGCAGCCGGCAAAAGGGACAAAATTACATGTTATGTTTCGAGTCCGTCACATGTATAATAATTTTGTTGCTGTTCTTGTTGAGATTCGAGAAGCTGATAAGGTCAAGCAAAGCTCAAAAATGAAAAAAGCTTGCTTTTGGGTAGCTAAGTGACGGTTTCAAAGTGAGGCATGAAGGCGTTAAAACTATTTAGGAGGAGGAGCAAAGAGGTATGGGCACACAGTTTCTATGTCTTCCTCTGTATATCTTTCTTTTTTTAGGGCTTCAGATTTATACTTATATGGGGACACGGAAATATTTTTTGGGTATTGGTTTACACGTGCACTGGTTTGAACTAGCTCCTTTTCGAGTCAAACCATAACACTTCCATACAAACCCCATTGCATGCTCTCTCTCTCTCTCTCTCTCTCTCTTTCTCTCTCTCTCTCTCTCGTGCATTCAAAGGTTTTGTGATTGGGCAGTTTGTTCAAAGTCCAAACTGTCATAGATGGTGCAAAAACATGCTCAGATACTCTGCACTGAAACTGTCCAGTGTTGTATTTATTGTCTTTACTTTATTCTATAAAGGCTTAAATGGGCTTATCCATTCATCTATGGAGAGACACTCCTCTACATACTTTTGCTTTGACAGTTTGCCTTGAACAACCACCCGTTATACTCATACCCTTCTCCTATATGCTCCACTTTTGTTGGTCAAGTTGCTTTACAACTGAGCTTGGCTTCTTGGACCTCACGGAACCCCACCTATTTTTCTTTCACGCTTCATTAGTTGAGTTCACTACTTGTCTTTGCAGGTCTGTACACCAACTCCTTGGCTATTGTATACCTTGAACAACTGTATTTTAGGGGCGATAGTGAAATAGTAGTTGGCAACACGTGGGTCTTCTTCTTGTTCTTCTTCTATTTCCTTTGATGCTTTTCAGCTTGGAATGTTGAATAGGCATTTAGAACCTTTTAGACCAAATTTAACTTTCCCTCGATATACAATTTTATTGACTGGCATAACTATTTTTGGAACCAAAGCGGTTTTGGACCTCCATTATCCAACGTTGTCTCAGATTGAGGCACATGCTTCTTCTTGTTGGAAGCTGGATCCTAAAAACAAGCATGTAGTTCCAGGGTGCATATGATCTGTAGGTTTGTGTGTTTTCATGGGGCCATGGGGGTATGTACACTTTAAAGGCAAAACTCTGACATTGATATAAGATACGAGACTACTCTCACATAAAATGTTTATAAATTTCATAGTCTGCTAACCTAAATTTTTAGATGAACATGAAGTTTCATAACCGGGTATCAGAATTTGAGTTTAGTTCATCTACTTCGTCAGCATTCGGTCTCTTTCATTCTAATTCAATTCAACCTTGTGGTAGCAAGGCCTAGTACACAATGAAACCCATTCAATTTAAGTTCAATAGCATCACGTGCTTAATAGGATCTAACGCGTATTAGGAGGTTGTGTTAAAATAGCAAAACCTGTATGCTGATAAAAGACAAAAATTTACTTTGGTTTATAATTTTAGCACTTACTAGAATAAGCTTTTAGGCAGCCATAGAATTTTTGATTACGATATCAAAGTTTGTTTTATCTCTTTGATCTTCGTATTAACATGATCCAGTAAGTGGTGTGACTTATTAAATTTAAGTTTAATTGTTTCAAGTACTAAATGGAATTGAACATATGTTAAGAGGCATATGTTAAAGAGCGAAACTCCTACATTGATAATGTCTATGAACTTCACCGCTAGACCTACTCTGGTTCATAATTTCTATGAATTCTATCGTCGAACCTACTTTGAATCAAAATATCTATAAACTTTGACGTCCGCTAGTTTTAGGTGAAGGTGCTACTATGCACATTTGTAGAGTCTGCAGCTCAAACCCCCTGCTACTATACATAGGTCACGTACATTTCAGTCCGTTCACGTTTGGGAACCAACAAAATATTTTTCATGATCCCATGAGTCTAACGCATAATCTGCGCGTGCTCAAATCTATTTTTCATGGCAAAGGATCTTTCGTTTTCCATGCCTGTAATATATATGTATGTGTAACTTTTTCTCCCATTAGATGGAGTCCAATTAGATTTATTTGATGAATCAAAAATCCTAAAGGGCAAGAAGATCTCCTTGAGAAGGGAGCAGCCACAGCATTGGTGTCTCTTTAAACACACCCTTACTGTGTAGGCGTAGAGAGACTCTCATTTTGTGCAACATTGAAGGTAATGAGGAAGAGATTTATACTTGTTTTTGATTCTAAGCAAACACCAAGGACTTAGCCATATGACAGGTTATTTACCAATCCTTCAAAACCCGATTCCAACCTCTCGGCGCTTTGGTGTGTAGTTTCCGCACTCGTCTTTCCTCTAAAGTTGTAGAGAACTTGGTGATCTGCAACAGTACCGGTTACTTAGAGCAAAAGTCACCTGACATGACATGTAAACAAGTAAAGGTAAAATACGTAAGCATTGGATGATAAAATGTGTCTCGAGTTATCAAAAAAGTGCTTTTCACGTCTAATTATACATTTTATTTTACCTGTTGCATATTCTACTCTACATTTTTTGTACATCATATGTTTCTTAAAAAAAAAAAAAAAAAAAACCTTAATCCAAAATTTTAAAAAAAAAAAAAGATTTTTCTAGCATATGAGGTCCACTGCCACATCAGCGTCATCCCTCCCCTTAATTCTCTCGTCCTTGTATGTAATTAGACTCTCATTCAAAAGAACGCAGAAAAATAAAGATTTGATTCTTGGATGGTGTCCTTTCCAAGAAAACTGCGCGTTATGCGAGTAAAGAACGCACAAAGTTTGCTTGAGGATACTTGCGGAGGCACCATTTCCTCTCGTTTTGTCTTCAGTGCATTTTATACTATTGGTCATATGAAAACAGTGATGAATCCAATTGAATGGCCCGAAGAGGAGAGATACGGAGGCTATAAGTCCTTGACCAATGATTCCACGCGCACATTTACACTTGCTCAGGTGCACGCCATGCCATTGGATGTCTTAATTTACCAGACTCTTAAAGCTGTATTCGCAAACAAATAATTAGATGTAAGTTAAACCCACGCCATCACTCATATTTAAAGAAGGGATTCCGAGATAACTTCCCTTTTCGCTCTATTAAGCAGAAAAATATACAAATTCCTCCTACCCCATCACCTCCACATTTTCCCTCCGACACCCACGTAACAATCCCAACGAACGCAGGCAAACGTCATTTTCAAGAAACAAACAGTTCTATAGAGATTTTTTCGACGGAATGCGTGACTACATGCCAATGCCTATGAATCAGGGTCCATTCCCTTTTGCATTTCGTAATGCTCGAATTAATACCAGCGTGTTCCCCTATTCATTCTGTACATAAACAAATTCCTATACTAACTGCAGCCACCACGCAGAGACGGTATCAACAAGGTCATCCCAAGCTATTACATAACAGTAGTCAAATCATCATTATCGGAGGTTTTTAACGTTGTCGACTACTTGCATGGAACTACAAACCCGAGCATACTTTCAGTTTGTAACAAGTCTTTGTCAGAAACACCCCTCCCGATTGCTTATGTCAAGATGCAGGAACCCAGCAGTTCGTTAAGTTCAAACGGCTTCAATTATCTCCGCTAGGCAATCAACAATCTATTTGCATCCTCCTCAACTCAGCTTGGAATGTGGGGCTAGATACAAGTGTTCGATGTGCAAGAATCTTTATATCTTCACGCGAGCAATCTCGGGAGATGCGAACCAGTTCCCATAGTGCACCTCCACTAATCATGTCTTTTGCATTCGCATCTGCAATGTGATAAAGCCTTTCGGATAAAATTCATGCAGTGTTAGCCAGTGCAAAATCAGTCAGAAAGGACAAATAAGCAAACTTACCATGCTGTGCTAAGTGGCAGAGAGCAAGCTCTATGTGGCGCCTGATTGATGAGGCTTCATTGTTAGCATTCTGAACAATCCATGGAAGAACACCATCCTCAATCAGCAGAGACCTTCCATTTTTGGCTCCTGCATCATTGGAGAGAGAAGACAAACTTCATCCTTCATCTACGTATCACATAACAAGAGGTACCAATGTAATTGAATTTCATTTGATTTTTGTAGTCGGGAAAAAATTAAAAAGAAAAACCACATTGCTGTCCCATTTAGATAAAAAAAAAAAAGTGGTACTTCTAATATGATTCCGATACTGTTATCAATTCCATGCAAGACAAAGCAACAATCTTCAAAATTTCAAGCACCTATGGTCACAACCAACACAATCAATTACCTTGAGTTGAAGATCTTGACTCACACTTTGCAAAATTTGCTATTCCACGTGCAACTTGTGCAAGAACATCAGGATGTTTGCATTTAACCATTCCTAGCAGAGCCTTAAGGCCACCTTCGCGTCTTAGCTTCATCTGCAATTTATCTGCATAATGCAGTGCAGCCAAATGTCAACTATTAGAAGCTTTGATGCTCATTTAATATGGTCACATATGTTGAACACCTAACAGTGTTTGCCAGAATAGCAACTCATCTCTGCTGTTGCAAACACTTGATACAGATTTGTGTAGGATTTGGTACATAGCATGAGACTCAGTTTAGTTAACTTTTATTTCATTCTGTAGCAATTGACCACATACACTGATGGCTACACAGCAACTTGTACGAATGCAGAAACCTGCATATTTGGAAGAATAAATGCCAAGTAGATTTGGAAGCGTACCATTCCCACAAAGATTAGCAATAGCTCCAGCAACCATTCGTAAAGTTTGAGAATCCTTGGCATTGGCTGCTGTCATTGAAAGCAAACAAATGCCACCTTGAGCCATTATGAGCTCTTGATTGGTTTCTGATTAGGCATATCAAAAAGTCAAACTTGGGAAGTGAGAATCAAAGACAAACGAGCATGAAAAATGCAGCAATAATGTTAGCAAGGACATGACATTAAGTAAAATTAGCAAGTCATGATGCAATAGCTCACCATTCATTGCTAGATTAGCAATTGCACCAGCTGCAACTCTATGTATGGACTCATCCTCAGAACTTCTTAGCAGCAGCAGCAAAGAGGTAAGACCACCAGCTTCTACAATCTTCTCCTGATTTGCTTCTGCAAAGAAGGTGAGACTTGGTAGTTGAGCACTCAGAAGCATAGTAGCATTAGGCAATCCATGACAAGTTTCTGATCCAATAGAAATAAATTTTAAAAAGTCAAAATGAGATTGACACCTTCAGCAGCTAAATTTGCCACGACTTTCACGGCATGAATTCGGACATCAGCATCCTCTGCTTCAAGCAGTGACAAGATCTTTTGCAATCCCACTGAAAGGGCATTGAACTATATTTTAGAAAACCAAAATGGAAGTGGAAATATTAGCTTGCTTTATGGAATCAGGCCAAGTAAAGGGGACACACCAGGAGAAAAGAAACCAAGGACAAATCAGTAGCTATTACCTTGTTCGAAGAGTTTAGCTATGGAGGCCTTCTCCCCATTTATAGAATTGTTGAATTGTGGATGGCTAACTGGGGACATTATAGAATCTTGACCACCAAGAACTATCTCAGAACCACTTTTATCAAGTTTTCTTCTTGTCTATATGATAAACAAGTAAAGCATCAGATTTCAGATGTCATGCATAACACAGGCAAGTTCGCATGGACAAGCTTTGCACTTTGAAGTCAATAACTCAACTACATTTCTTAAGAGTTCCAATTGTGAGCTTAAAATAGCAACATCTGAAAATATCCTAACATATTATAACTGTTAGCATCTGCTGTTTCTCACTATTTCATCATCGCACACTCAAAATACTGTTGAATTACGTACAGTGATTTTCAAACTAATTGCAACACAAATAATGGAAATTCAAGGGAAAATTCACAATTAAAAACACAAGCTCTTTGTCAGATATTGTACCCAAAAAGCAAAATATAAAAATAGTTCCCATTGACAAACAAAAACAGAGGTATAAAATTGCTTTCCCCTTGATAAATAATAATTTTTTGAAATCGCAAACCAAAATTCTTCTTAGTTAAACAAGAGGTAAAAGGTAGAGAGAGCCTTGGTGTAATGGTAAGATTACTTCATTACAAGCTAGAGGTCATTGTTTGGAATCACAAAAACATATCTGTAAAAAACGAAAAGAGTAAAGCTGCATACATTGGATCATTCCCCAAATCTCATAGTGTGGGAGCCTCATGTACTAAGATCCTTTATACAAGAGGTAAAGAATAATATAAAAAGTTTCGTCCAATATACATGTCTTTCCTCAAGGAAATTTGGATATCCTCAGAATGCTTTTGAGTCCCAAAAAGCAACAAGCATATGCCCATTTCATCTAACTTTGGATCTTTATGGTGAACAAGCCTTAGACATGGCATTGGTGGATTCCTTTCTCACAAACTAAAAGGTTGATGTAAGCCTCAACACACTGATAATTATTATTGGAGCATACCTCATCAGCTTCACAATTTAACTGGAGTAGTTGACTTTGCAGTATTGCTATCTCCCCTTCAAGTTTTTTCTTCTGGCATATCTCGTCTTCCAGCATCTTGCGAAGCTTTATAATCTCCAAACTACTTGATGCCTACAATATAAATTTTATGTTGTTAGGTAAAACCAGCAAGAGCCAGAAAAACCAAGAGATCAAAGTGAGGTGAAAATTGCTACGAAATGCACAAAACAGCTTGAAATTGCTAGGAAAGGCACAAAACACACCTCTGACTTCTTTGATTGAGCTAGCTGACTTTTGAGATTATCTACTTCTTCTTCCACACTCTTCCTCAGAAGAGTTTCTTTCTGTAGCACTTTCTTCATTTCAGCAACCTTCTCCAGAGAAGATACACTGGAAGCCTGTGTATTACATATAAACATCTTAGAGACCATAAAATGTCTATTTGACCTGTTCGGGTGGTCAATAATGATATTTAAAGATAGACAAGACTTTATTGAGAATTTCAACAAATATACCAGAATCTTTGATAATATCATGATAATACTGACGGACACCATTTGAACCTGTATACTGCAACAAAAAGATTTGGAAATGTTTTAACTCTCATTAGAGACCTACCACTCCATTGAATGTCACAACAGAAACTTCATCCTTGAGTCCAGCTATGGTTCCGTTGCTAACATGCTTTTGCTGACTCATTGCCCAGTTCTCTTCCAGCTTCTTTATTGACTCCATGCAATCTTTCTGGTATTTCAACCTTTCCTTCTACAAGGAGCAAATTTAAGGAGGTTAAAGCATGCACAATTAGCAGCCAAAAGAAATAAATCAAAGTCGGAGGACCATATCAGGCTTCAAATATTGACCAATGAAGTTCATCCTTGCGAAATGAAGTTCAGGAGGACTTAAACAACAGTCAACACAAGCAAATACGTTCCAAGCAAGATTTATAGTTATTCTAATCAGGATGTAACAATAAGTTGAAATATAACAAATTGGCAACACATAATTCTCCGTATACAATTTAAACAGGCCAATATTTCATAAGATATTAAGATGCCTAAGTTGGAGCAAGGTATGGCATTAAACCATTATTTCCATAATACAAGCAACGACCCATGATCAAACCTCTATATCTCCATCCAATTCCCTCCCCCCCCCCCACCCCCAACAAAAAATAAATGCAAAATAAAACAGACCTCAAGAAAAACACATAAGCCACACTTTCCTCCATGATCATAACGAGACTTATTTACTGGACTATGCTTACCTCCAATTCATCCGCATGCCTCTTTTCAGCCTCAGATATCTGATTTTGTGCTTCCATAGTTATTTTTTCAATTTCATCCTCAAATGCTTTCTGCTGCCTTTCATGTTCTGCAATTAGTTTGTCTAATTGCACATCTAGCCTTCTAGACAAGCTTTTATAATCATATTCTTCCTTTAATTTCAACATATTCTCCACCTTCATTGCCTGTAGAAGGCCAAGAAAAAGAAAGGCAATGAGCCAAAGATAAAAATAATTAAGAGAAAAATCAGAATTGTTTAGATGAAAAAGAGGGAAATATCACTATTGCAAGCACTACAACCGAAGTCTTGGCATCTCCAGATTACCAATACCGAAGGAAAAAAATTCAGTGACTTTAGTATTCACCCTTTGTCCAAACAATATAGTACTCGCTGTCTCTCCTCTATGACGTGGTGACGGACCAATAGTTATAACCAATGAAGTTCTTGCCGTGCCTGTTGAAAGTTCATGTAGTCAATCAACAGCCTTTCTGTTTCAAATAAAGAAGTCCTTAACAAATAATTTTGCAACTAAACATGTTGGTTCAACAGAAAGAAGTCAATACATAAAGAGGAGGTGCTACAAGAAATGAGCAGACTTAAGCTTTTAAGAAGAAAGGGGAAAACACAGTTCATGGTAACTTTCCAATTAATTTTATGCATCCAATAAACTAGAATCACCAGGAGGTGTGGAAAAGGTTCCTTAAGAACATTCTAATAGATGGCCCCCAGCTACAAGAGCACATTTGCATTATAAAAGCATGTCTGAACTAGTTATACCTGTATTGCAAGTACTGTAAGTCCATTTCCTTCTCAAAATAGTGAAGCAAACAAAAAAATGTTATAAATACAGTAACCTGTTTGATCCAATCGTCAGCTTCCCTTTCTCTTTAAATAACCATATATAAAACTCAGTTAAACATTCTAATGAATATTTAAACAAAGGCCAGATCCAAGAGATTTGTCCATAAAAGATTTGGTTGGGATCAGAACATAAAAGCAGAAGTAAATAAAATATGCACATAATTCACCTCCAAATGAATCTCGAAGCAATCTAGTAAGCTTTGAATCACGAACTGGAATATGTGCACTATTTTCAGCTAGCGCATTAATGCACTTCCCTAGTGCACTTAAGGAGAGATTGATAGATTTAGCTTCCTCTAGTGTGTGTCCCTCACTCCCTACACGATAAAGTCAGAGTAAAAGACCTTTAAAATGTGAGTCACTCAGGTCAATATAGCTGCAGAATGAGCCCAATGGCATTCATTAACTTTTGGACTATCACAAATATTCTTTAAACTTGAACATACTTGCATATGGAACATTGCTCCAATTTCACAGAATAAACCAAGCAAAATATACCACAGACAGGACCATGCCAACATGTTTAGACAAACAATCAAAATTTGGGTTAGAGATGAGAAGCCAGAACACACACCAAATAACATGCAGATAACCATTGGACCACAATGAGAAGCAAACCAAATTTCATCATCATTCTAGCATGCAACATACCTGACTTATCAATGCGCTCTGAGCCAGCAAGATCTACCACAACTAGTTTGCCTCTCCGAACTAAAGGAGGCTTCGGACCTTTTATCATATGGGAGTTGTTGCCATTTTCACTTGAAAGAGCAGTATTGCTACCCTTGCCCAACCTCTTCACATGTACCTAAAGCATTCAGATTTTGTTAGTGATCCATTACAAATAACATTCATAGTATCAACTTAATTATGCTGGTGACAGTGCTCAGCAGTTTCGAAAACAGCTTAAGAAGAAAAAAGCATTTGAATTCACCATCAGAATAGCATGACTACGAGAAGATTCAGTATTTAATTTTGTATTTGCAGCAATCCTGTGTGCCTCTCCTAATTGTAATAGTTCTACAAAACTCTGCTGATCCCTTATCTCTACAAGACTGGCACCAGGCAGCGAAACATCTCCAGTTTTGGGGTCTTCCATGATAGACATGTTATCATTAGCTGGATCAAGAAGGTCCTGTATAGTCTCCATGTATAGCTGCACTAGAGAAAAATATTAGACAGACATGAGGGTTACAACAGTTTGAAGATATTGTTAACCAAACCAAGCCACACTTCAACCCCTAAGCTGACATAGAATATAAGTCAATACATAATTAAAACAACAGAAAAATAAACATTTTTAAATGCCAAAAACCTGCAGATAGGAGACCAAGACAGAATCAGTCCCTGCAGAAAAATCTGCTAATATGTCTTCCATGGCTCGGACCATTATTCCACGAGCAGCTGTATCTTCCTCTCCAAGTCGTCCAAGTGTATGGGTTTTCCCAGTACCTGTCTGTCCGTATGCCATGACTGTCCCATTATATCCATCCAACACACTCTATGGGAGCAAGAAAAAAGCAAGACAAAGACATGTCATTCAAGGCCACCAAAAAGGTTAAAAATAATTGTTCCTATCCATTTTTGCACTATAGGAGGCAAAGGATTAATGAACCTCAGAGGAAAGAGCAATTAAACCATTTTTTGATGTTGGATTACATTTCAAAGTGAGGGATAGACAAGTAAATGCATGGGAAAAGAGAAACCAAACTTGATATAAGGAAACAAGACCCCTTTTAGGAAGAAGGTGCAAGGGAAATTCAGCAAATTCAATAACTTATGCCATGCAGTATTAGTCTAATCAATAGTGTCAATCCATTAGAACAATATAGGAACCTAGGCAATGGATATTGACAGGGAATTGTCAGTACTTGTGAAATAGTTAGTCCTCTCACAGCAGCTTAGCTTCACCTTCACCTACCACATGAGTGCAGCATATTGCAAACCAAGTTTCAGCTCATAGTACAACATTGTTTGGTTCAACTATTAAAAGCATGACTATACTACTTGATTTAAGAGTTGACAATCTCAACTCAACCCATTTGAATCAAAATTACTTGACCATGAGATCACATTAAATTTATTTATGAATGGAAATATATTTATGAAAATAAACAGACGAAAAGAAATGTTCCAGATATCTGTAATTGGTCAAGACATCAAGAGGGTCTTCATGTTTATTTGATTATTCTAGATATCTCTGGTGAAATCCGGCATCTCCCTTGCCTTGCTGTTACTAAGGTGGGATGGCATATGTTATATCACAGACAAACTAGGGTAATGTCATCAAGACTGACTTAACTAACCATGACACAACAAAGGACACCAGGAAACCAAGATAACTGATTAATAGGGCATTACCTAATGCCCTAGCAAACCCCACCACAAAAATATAAAGAAAGAGAAATATAAAACAATACAAGAACTACAACAGAATTTCAAGATTTCATGAGGGTGATACCTCTACCACAGGCTTTGCCACCACCTCATAAACGCGTTTTTGCGATGCAAACTCAGTGAGTACTTCATCAAACTCATAGGTCTCATAGTCCCAATTATTCTTCCGTAGTTTCAACCTTTTAAGCTAAAACACGCGGAAATGAAGTAAGAAAGAGGAAGCAGACAGAAAAGCCTGTCAGTATCAAACTAAATATTATAAAAATCATTTCAAATTACCTCCGGCTGCAATTCCACGCAGCCGCCAAAATCCGCGTCAGCCACCATTTCCTCGGCATTGCGCGGCCGCAATCTCACCGCAACCCTAACTCTTCCCGGAACTACAAGCAAAATCGCATAAACAATTCATCAGTTTTAACGAGACCTCTTGTTCACAAAATTTCTACTGATCTACACATCTACAGCTTAAAATCGAAGCTTCTAGTAGCCGTTATTTCATAATGCCTTAACAATCATTACGGAAAAAAATAATGATAATAGTAATAAAACGAAAAGAGTAGGAGAATTCAAATTACAAAAAAATAAGATAAAATACAACGGCCTTAGCAAGTAAATGAGAGAGAAGTAACCTCCGGCATCGTCCTTCGCGGCGGCGGCGAGGGAAGCGGGAGCGCTTTTGCGGATGCCGGAGCCAGACAGGGACTTGGACTTGAGAGAAGCCTTATGGCCAGCGTTGACGGAGAGTTGCTTCTCGACTTTGCTGCCGTTACCAAGAGAGCTTCTGCCGTGCACGTGGGCTCCACTTCTGTAACTACCAACACCGGCACTGGCCATAGTTCTTCAAATTAAAGAGAAAGCGAAAGAGAGAAGGAGCCCATAAGTTTTTTCGTTTGATTTTCTGTTTGGTTACCGAGAAAATGTTGTTTAAATCCTTAAAAGTTGAAAGAGAAGGAAGTAGGGAGGGAGCGATCTCGCGTGTGTTATAATTACTTCGACAGAAAGCTGCGGTGTGGATGCCGAGGCCACACGCCGCGGTGTCTTTCTCGGTTTTCTTCCGACTTTCTGTTTGGTTACCGAGAAAATGCGGGTTCAATTCTTGAGAGTCGGGCGGAGGGAGTGCGACATCCGGCGGGTTATAACTTACGAAACCAGCGCCGAGAGAAGTGGCAACGGGATCGGCGGATCGTGTGTGGCGTGACTCGGATAATACCGTTTCAGGAAGGAAAGTGCTGCGGTGGGCCCGGAATTTATTTTTTGTTTAATTACATAAACACCCTTGCAAGCAACAGGGAGAAGCGCACTCGTGTCAACTTGTCGTAGGGGGTGGAGAGTCAAATGACGGAGTTACCCCTTTCCGGTTCCCACTCTCGGCGGTGGCATGACTCACGTTGCCCAATTGTGATTTGCTGGCTAGTTGGTTAGATCGCATTTAATTTATATTAGTTTAAGTTTGAGTTTTTGCAGTAATGGGTTCAATAAAATTAGGTACGCGAGGCACAAAAAATTTTAAATTTAGTAATAATGAAGTTGGGTGAGAATATGTTTATTTAAGTATAATAATATTTAAGTGATAAAATTTAGATTATAATAATTAATATATTTATGATTTATATTTTTTGGCAAAACAAAAAAAAAAAAAAAAAAAGAGAAAAGAATTACCGCTCGCTCCACCGTGTCTCATCAATTTTGGAAGCCGTGTGTTGTTTCAATTGCTGCCAATCAGTCTGTTTTAAAAAAGTTATCCCAATAGATTTTCAAGATGTGGAAGAAAGGCTAAGTGTCCTTATTTTCCCGAGTTGGTAATATGGTCAGATCAAATATTGATGCATGGGCATGCACATTACATGGTTATAAAATGAAACATTGATTAGAACAGTCAGTGGATCATTAGAATAGCATTATGTGATTCATGTTGATTAAATGGAAAGATTCATAAATAATACGATCATTTTTTTATTCATTTAATTTTGATTGGATTCAAACTTGAAACTCAAAATTGAAAAAGACTTTCTCAAAAGAAACATAAAAGAACGCACAAATAATTTTTTTTTTTTAAAAAAAAAAAAAGGAAGACGCCTATTGGCAAAGAATGAAAAGGGAATGCTATACTGGCTAGGAAGGGGAAGACTTTGAAATATACTGCCATTTCGGGACATTTAAAGGCTCTGAAACTTTAAATTCAAATGTGCCAAAGTTGAAAAATTTTTGAAACATGAATTATCACAATTGTTATCTCTCTCTCTCTTTTTTCTTTTTTCTTCAATTTCTCATTCAAATTCAACAGAGGAAGCTTTTGTAGAAAAAAAGAAAGATGATGATGCCCACCAAAGAATCACCCTTTTGGCAGTCCTTTGAAAAAGAGAAAAGCACTAAGTCACGGCGCACCCATAAGAGCCATTTGTCTCTTGCACAGAGTGTTTATTAATTTACTGTAATTATAGAAAACTACATTTATTAAAAAAATTCACAAACGATGATATATTTATTTATTTATTTATTTATTTATTTATTTATTTTCATCTCTATCCCATTAAGCCAAATCCAAAACTCCTAATTTTTGATTGAACGATAGTTTGAGTAAATTTTTAACGAGACTTGGGAAACCTTGAGACGACTTTTTAAACCAATATACTGAGTCTGAAGAACGGTCTCATATATGTATATATTAAAGATCCTAATACGCATTACATATGTTAATAAAATTGGCGATGGCAGCTGCATTGCGAGTAGCATTCGATGGGCAAGATGGTAAGCACAAATCAACTATTTTGTAGACGGGAAGAAAAGGGTTGTTATAAGGTGTAAAGTTCCATCATATTCTTTCGAACTCTCACCTGCCGAAGGCTAACGTAATTATTAAGAAAATAAATTCGATTTAACACTTGAGCTGGTTTTATTTTAATATTACATTTCCAGTGGTTGCCAAGTCCATTTATTAGGACTGCCCTTATAATGAATAGGTTTCCTTAATTCCAAGGAAAATGATCTCGCGTGTTATCCTTTTCTGTTTTTCCTTTGCTTCTCTTTTCGCTGGCTCTAAAATCGTCTTCAGGATGAAAAATCTTGAGTTTAGTCCCAAATGGAGCTAATTAACACACACACACACACACAAACGGTAATCTGAAATCCTGAGACCTCCTTGGGGCCAAAGAGTTGCGAGTCTAAATTCTGCCTCCACATATCTGGGGAAAAACATTATCCATGATGCTATATATTATGCATTTTTAAGTCCCATCTTTCTCTGCGTATGGGTGAAAATGTTACTGAACTCAAATACTCATAGCTAGGCATGAACCTAGAACAAGAAAAAGAGTTGATCATTCACCAAAAAATGAAACAAATGAACTTACTTTATAAACCGTGATTTTTCCTTTTCATTTGAATTTTGAAATTTTCATGTGGAGCACAGCTGGTATTCATGGGGCATGCCGTAGAATGCACAATTGTCAAGCAACTAATTCATAGTTAGGGGACCGACATTGAATGAATATACCATCAAATGGTCCTAAAGAGTTGGCCATGGCCCATGGCCCCATGACTACGGATTTATGAGCAGTAGAATTTCCGGCGGAGCCCGAGTGATCATTTGCCTAAAGACAGTCAATACTCGGACTGAATGAATTATAGAAAGGATCAAAAATTGTACTCAACTCGGGATTGTGAGAAGGGAAAAACAGGGTCTGCTCCACCATAGACAGCCTTATGGTTAGCTTTACTAATCCACCACCCCATGCCTTCTGTGTAGCTTTTTCATTCTTCCCCATTTCATTTGCCTTGATTAAGAGTCCCCATGTACGTGGTCCTAAATATGCCTTGAAAAGATTCACTTCTCTTTGAGCAGTTTAATTAGTAATCAACCGTCGCACCACAATCACTCCATCTTTTAGAGGAGCCACGAGGCTTTAATCCCACAGCCCGTCCCTAGGCGGGCCTCGACCTGCTGCTCTAGAGCAGTTGGTTTGAAAAGACTTCTTTTTGTATAAAAACTTCGGGTAGCTTCGCCTGGGAGGTCAATGGCACACTGTGCCAACTCACTCTGCGCTCTAAAATTTTCGGTCAGTGGAACCTGTGGAAAGCAAATGTGATCAATTGCCAGTGCTGGCTTGGGTAGTAGTTGTACAGGCACACCAGATGTTGCTGCAAAGTTTCTTGTTCAAGCTCATACTGTTTATTAAAATATGGGCAGTCGAGACAACAAAATCTGAAGGACGATACGATATAAGCAACTTTTGCCTACCAGAAGCACTGGCCGCCGCTCCCTCAAAAGAGGAATCTGGTTGGCCATAATAATAGCTCAATTGGCTACCTTCGTCGTGATTGCCTACAGTGGGGAACACATGCCGAGGACGCCAAGGTAAACTTAAGGGCAAAGCTACAAACAACCGTGCGGGTTTGCAAGCAGAATTGACGTTCCCCCAATTATTGTTCCTTTCTTGCCTTGATATTTCAACTTTATCTTACAAAACACGTCTCATCGAAGTCGATATCGCGATACAAGCATACAATTTTGCGGTCGCCCGTTGAAAAAAAGGGCCCGGGTAAAGAGTTTCCAAATGAAAACAAGGAACTTTTGAATTTCACAAAGCCACTGTCTATTGTTGCTTTAGCGTTCACCTTTTAAACCCATCCCAACTTGGACTTGCGTGACAGGACAACCATCTGAATGAAAAGTATCACTCTTAGGATGGTAAGGAAAGCAGAACCTCAACATTTCAAAGAAAGACTTTGATAATTAAATATTCAAGGTTGCCTTGCCTGCTTTCTTAATCATAGCCTACATCCTTAAACACTTAACCAAGGTGTGTTGGTTGAGAAGCCTCTACCCCAATTGTGATTGAATTGGAAACAACAAGATAAACTCAAGAAGTTTCTTACAAGCTACATACAAATAGTGACGTGGACTTTCCCTAAGAATCAAACCACAGACATGCGTATACTCCACAGCATCAGGTTTTCTACTTATCGAATTAATCCATGCAGGATATAAACAACTGAAATGCGCAGAAATTAATCCCACCAAAACGACATCTTTCACCATACACTATCACTGGTTGAAAAACTACAACCAAGTAAAAGAGACATCCTACAGCACGCAATGCTGGCAGATTCACGTACATTGAACTGAATCATTAAATGTAACAGTAGCATTGGAAAGGAATTGAAACGAAATTCAACAATAGATGACCAAGGAAAAAGGAAGAGAGTAACATGTAGCGGCAGCCTATAGATGAATACAAAGATCTCCAATGAGCACGATGTTTAAAAGAAGAATGCAATACTCAAGTCCTGCAAATGATTATATGTACTACATGATGCTCTAAGGTGGTCGCACATACTAAACCAGAAGCAACAAAAGATAGTGACCAGGATTTCCGACAAAAAACACAGGCAACAGATACATATTAAAGGAGACACCACACCACATGCAATGTTGGCAGATGCGCATCCATTGCACTGAATCCTTAAATGAAACAATAGCATTGAACAGGAATACATTCAAAAACAGACAACCTAAGTGTGCAGAAAAGCACAACATATAATGGCAGTTTTTAGATGAATACAAAGAACACTAATAAGCACGACATCTAAAAGCAAAATGCAACAATCAGGTCCTGCAAATGATTGTATGTACCACGCGATGCTCTATGGCAGTCCAACATGCTAAACCAGAGGCAAAAAAGGGATAATCACCAGGATTTCCAACAAAATGCAGGCACCAACAAGGAAGTAACAACTAATACCAGTTGTTTTTCCCGGCTAAACCATAAAGTAAAGAGCAACAAACACAAGTACGGCACCGAATAGAACTCCTATAGTAACAGCAGCAATGACAGCTATGAAAAAACTCATGGAATACACAATTATACTACAAATTAGCAAATGGATGTAGAGGAGCGCATAGCATATCTAAGAAAATTTGAAAAGGAAGGGATTAACCGACAATTCAGTAATGAACACATTATAGATAGCAAATAGATAGACGAACAAGCAGATACACATAGATGTGGAAAAGATTCTTATCGGCATCACAAGAGGAAGCCAAAAGAATTTAAAGCAAACTGCAAGTCAGCAATCCAGTGATCTACTTTATTATGGAATTGGCCTTCCCTAACCCCAGATTCATCCAGCCTGTGCTCTCCTTCAAATTCCCCCATCGTCCCAACCCCAACAGACAGACTAATCAGACCCACAGCATAAAAGCAAACGTCTTGATCCACTAAGTCTAACCCGTAATAAGAAAAGCAACCCAAGAGAGGAAGGGACCCTAATGTTGAATTCCAATTTACCAATCCAGGGAGGATCAGATCCTGTCCACTTTGTCAGCCTTCACCACAGGATTTGCTTTGGAAATGGCATTTCGTCCAGCACCCTTGAAATCAAACGTACAGCTATGGTCTTCCGGGTACCTATGAGCCCCACAGAACGTGCTCCCACACTTGCAGTTGAATCCCGTCAGGCCAACCCTCTTGTTGCAGGTAAAACACCTATTAGCCACTCTGGGGACCGCGACCGTCGCAGGCGCCGATGATCCCGAGGCTGCTGTTGCTGCTGATGACGAGGAGGAAGAATCAGAAGACACAGCCACCGCCGATTGTGCGGAATCAGGACAAAGGGAATCAGAATTCGCATCCTGCGGATTGGATTTCACGCTAAGAGTCTTCTCCATGACGGCTTTGGCAGAGGCAGCCTGCTCTTCCTTGACCCGCAGGTCCCGATAACACTTGGAACAGAGGTTCATGTTCGCCGCCGTGCCGAAAAATCCACACCCATTAGCGCACAGCTTCGGCTCGGATGGAGGAACGCTCGTGCCGTCGTTCTTTTCAGAACCCATCTTCTATCTCTCTTCCTTCCCTTCCCAAAACAAACAACGAAAATCCACAGTCAGGAGTTTTGAAACTTTGGTTGTTTTCTGTTGAAATCTCCGATAACAAGGTCACAAAATAGTATCGCAGCACGCGCGTAATTTGCTGTACAAGAATCAAGACATTATGACCCAACAACATACATACAGATCACTATGTTCTTTGGTTCGGTTAGAAAACCCTCTGCTGACACGTTTTTTCACCGAATTGACGGATTTATCCCTCCCCACTTTTCCCCAGCCTCAAGAAACGGGGGGCGTACATGGAGACATAATCACCACACGTGGATTTTTAACCAAAATGCCGATAACATCCTCCGACACACACCTCTAGGCTGCCAATTACGAGGTGGAAAAGGGCATTTTTTGACATTAAACAACATCGAGACAAAGATAAAAATTCCGTCTCCTTCTTGAAGAATCGAAACTGAAGTATTTGCTTCCCAGCTAATGGAATCCAAAATCCATCCGCAACAACTACTTATGCTTCTTTAACCTCTAATAAAACGGCTAAAATATCTGGAGCGCCCAAACCCATGATTATAGATCCGACGGCTTGAGATGAATCAAAGCTTAACAAATTTCACCTCGAGAAAAAAATTTATAAAAAAAAAAGAGAGACAAAGCGAAATTTAAACCGGAAGAAGCAATTGGTTCTGTATACGTTTCATCGATGAATCGATATTATTGATGCAATTTTTAAATAATTATACGATAATTGTTATTTTATTAATTTAATAAAACACCGTATATTAATTTCTAACAACGAAAATAAAGAGAAATTTCTTGTTGTAAAAAAAAAAAAATCTGCTATTACAGAACATTAAAAAAAAAAAAAAAAGACAGCATACCTCGTTTAAGTCTGAAAGCTCAGCTCTCGCCGTGTTCGAGTCTCTTCTCTTTGTGGGGTTTGATTTAGGCCGGTGAGAGAGAGAGAGAGAGAGCGCTCAAAGACCAGAAGGTTACAGAGGTCGAGTTTTAAGGTTGTTTTCGACGGGACATACACTGACGGGACACGGCTCTCTTTTATACTCGAATGTTTTTTTTTTTTTTTTTGAAGGTCGGCGATGGCAGCGCCCACTGCTTCAATGTGCTAATCCTAAATCTTAGCTGTCAGCTACTATCCCAATCTTCATCCTGGCGTCCTTCTACTGTAATCTAACGGCTAATATTATTTTTTTTTTCTTTTCTAAATAAAATGTCTCCGTGGTAATCGTCTCAGGAGAAATTCGTGTCTTTCTCAAATATTCAAAAACTTGAATAAATACAAGAGTAGCATTACAATATTGTGTTTTGCTAAAATAACGATTTAATTAATGATTCTTAAATTCTTTTTCGCTCACTTAGTAAAAAGCATGTTAAAATTCTCAACATCTAAATTAAAAAAAAAAAAGGCACCATTGAATTTTTATTTAAAAAACTTCATTTATAACACTTATAAAAAATGTACATTAATTAATAAAAATATCTATATTAATAAATTTATTTGAACTAATTAAACCCTTAGTCGATCTTTCTATATTTAAAATCTTTTTTTGGTCGGGCGGGCAGAGTTGGATCCGGAGGCGACGGGGGTGGGCACGGCGATGCTGTGCGGTGGTTAGCCAAAGGTTTTGGTCTTTTTTTTTTTTTTTCCTGGTAGATTGGGAAAAATCGTTTTATTTCTCTAGTGCGTGAATTTCCTTTTCTTTGATTTTATATTTTCGTATCAAGAGTTAATGGAGACTAAATCCGGATAGTGGAAAGGGTGCTAATTTGATTAATTTATAGTAATTTTTTATCATGATAAATTTAAAGGTCGATTATATCACAACGAGGAATTAAGTTTATTAGCCCCTAAGTCAACCATCATAGATATAATGGGACTAAAATCTTTTTAATTTGAAAAAATAATCGTATAACTCTAATATATCTATATATATATATATATATAATTCAAATTGTTATTTTTTCTTAAAATAATGCTAAATATTACAAAAATTTTTGAGTTATCAAGAAAATATTATTTTTATTGAGATAGATAAATTTTTATTAATAAAATAACCAGATAAAATGCTAAAAAAGTTATTCACTTTAACAAGAATAATATTTCGTGATATGTTGAGAATTTTTATTTTTATTTTTGGTGGTATTTAACATCACTCTTTTTCTTAAGACAGGAATAAAACCAAAATTCAACAACAAGATCGATAGGGAATGGGCCTTCTGGGCTACCAAAACTAACCAAGAGTCTCATCGTCTCTCCCTGATCTATGCTCCTCGAGTTCAAGGCAAACCCGAAAGTTCAGAGGCTCCGCATGGCTGCCCGTTCTCTCAAAAGGGACATTCAAAGGGCTATAAAAATAATCCCGAGGCTCATCACTTACTAGTTAATGAACGATTAACCCGATTCATGCGCTCTCTTCACTCTCCGTCTGTCGATTGACTCTTTCAACCCCTCAGTCAAGCTTCCATTTTACAAGTTGACGGGTCGGACATTGACCCGATCAACAGCTTCCTTGACCCCCCGTCAATCATTGGAAAGGACATGGATTTGTTGTTTTAGATGTGATGTGGAGGTTCTTGCGGTGCAACCTTGGAGGAGTTGTACGGGCATTGTAACCGCGTCGCGATGTAGGTCACACTCCATAAAATAGTTGACGGGGATTCCATTTCCGGTCCCTCGAGGTCACACTTGAGTCATGGATATTCGCGTTCGAACGTCGTCGTCACGAGCTAAATCGACAGTGGAGATTCTCCAGCCCTCCCTCTCTCCCCCTATTAATTCTGAAAATAAACATCGATCTCCAATTATTTAAATAAAAAAAAAAAAAGAGCAACTCTTCCTTTTTTTTTTTCTTTTTTTCTTCTACGCATTCTTGATGATGGAGAGTATTCTCTCTCTTTCCTCAACAATATTTTGAATTTTTTATCTACTGAAAATTTTATTAAACAATATTTTAAATTATTTGAATACAATTTCAAATTTTTTTTAGAGTGTACTCGCTTTTCAAAAAATATTTTTTTAAAAAAATCTAGTGGATAATATTTCAAATTGTTTGAATACAATTTCGAGTTTTTTTTTAAGGTTATATTTGTTAAAAAAAAATCCTCTTTCATCATTTATCTTATAAGAATACAGAGTCAATAAAAAATATTTTTTATAAAATATTTTAAAATTTTTAATAGAATAAAAATACGTTTTGAAATTAATAATATAAAAAATAATTTTAAAAAATTCAATAATAAAAGAACGGTCATCTTTTTTTTTTTTTTTTTAAGCTTCTTCTCAATTGCAAAATTATTATAAAAAATTTTTTTAAAATTATTTAAAATTTTTAACGAGATGTTATACGTACCGAAGTAGGCAGGGTAGGGCCTCACAGAAGGCTCGGCTAGCCTGATATTTGGGCCACCTTGGCAAAGAGAGTTGGATATTTTCTCACATTAAATATTCCTGTGGCTCAGCAAACCAACCAACCAACCAACCCTACTTGCAATCACAACAGGCCCAACCGTGCTAGGGGCCAGATTTTAGAAGTTTACTTTCTTTTAGATCCATCTAATTGAATCCCCAGTGAAAAAGTAGTGTTATCGTCGTGCATTAAACGTCTAAAATAATATAATTAATATCACAATATTATGTTAGTTCTTCTTATAATATATTCGAAATATTAATACATTTAATTCAATGCTAGTTGTTTTATTTTATTTTTTTATAATTATCTCTACAATTCAAGTACTTGGTTTGATAAAATTTTTAGAATTTCTTTTTTTAAAAAACAATTTATTTCATTAAAATAACAAAGAAATTCTTAGCTCAAACGGATTCGGATTCTAGTAAGGATTATTCGTCTGTTGTACATTGCTTCACACTAACTTCCCTTCATTAGCTGCCTATTGCCTCACACGTCAGGTAATTTTCACGCTTCAAAAAAAAAAAAAAAAAACTCCTAAAGAAAGAGCATATTCCCCGTGCTTTGGCTTAAAATATTCCGCATTTTATACCTAATCATTCTTGATGTTTTAATATCTATTATATTTATTAAAAATTTAAGACAAAATCTTAAATTCAAACCTCATTACTTTGTACTTTATTTATATTTAAAATTTCTCTCTACCTTAATTAAACAAAAAAAAAAAGAAATTCTTATATATGATAAAGAAAAAAAAGTACCTAATTACATTTTGTGCATGCATAAATATACATCATGGGAAGGATTACAAAAAAAGAAAGAAAAAAGCATATACTAAAAATAATTGCTGAATAATATTATTATAAATAGTATTTATAAAAGAGAGCGAACTTATGTATTATTTTCCCAATATCACATTGAAAAGGGCATCTTACCCTCGTCCTCCAAAACCAAAACTCATGTATTTGGAGATTTGACTATGATTTAACAATTTTTCTGCAATTAGCCGTTGGATTTGATATTATCATAAATGTTGATTACATGTTTGTGACATTTATCATAAAATAATAATTATACATCAAAATGACTGTAAGCATACGATTAACGATGTAAGAGGGAGGAGACGAGAGTTTTGTGTGGGAAGAATAATTTTTCAATGGCTTTTTTTTTTTTAAGTACATAGACCTAACTTCTCTCTCTTCTAACAATTATTTATATTGAATAACCCTTCGTTTTATTAAAAAAAAATTGTAAATCTTCTTATGCAGTGCTCTTGTGGGTGGGTGCCAGTTTTTTTTATTATTATTATTATTTTATTTAACGCGTGTCCGACTCCGATTGCTCTGTTCCCTTCTAATATCACCCTAACGGCCGGTCAAAGACTCAATAATCCTGTTAAATCAACCGGGAGCGAGTGTCGCTGATACCAACTATTTAGAAACCAAAAGTGCAAAGTGAGCTAAAACCCAGAAGAAACGACACCGTTGCAATGGCAGAATCGTAAATCTTTGGCAACCGAGAAGCTTTTATTAAAGAGACATTTAACAAAAACGATGAATCGAAGCGTTTCTTAATCGGAGAAATCGATTGCTTCCAAAAGTTCCCTCCACCGATTTTGCCTCATCTCTCCATCTACCAGTCTTCTCTGCTCGAAGCTGCATCTGGGTTCCTTCTTTCTGTCGAGTTTCTCGGTTGGGAAACTAACAGAAAGTTGGGAACTTTTTGAATAAAGGTGGGTTGGCTGCATCAATGACTTATTATGAAGAGGAGAGAGTGGTGGTGCCAGAGTTGAGGATGAGTTTAGAGGGGAATAGTGAAGGACAGAATGATGGAAAAGGGGACTATTTGATGTTGGGAAATTGTGAAAGTGAGGAGGGGTTTAATGGGGTTCAGGTTAGGGAAGGGTCTAGTATGTTTCTTTGGAGGTGGAGAGGGTGTGTGGTTTGGTATTGGATCAAATTGGCTTTGCTATTCACTTTTTTGGGGCTCCTGGCCACTGTTTTCCTCAAATGGGTTGCCCCTTATTTCATGGACAAGGTTGGTTTTGATCATCAATTTGATTACTTTTGCTTTTACAATAGTGTTTGCATGTGATTGAAATTCATTGGCTTTGATGTTGATCATGGTACTTTGTTGGATTATCATGTGCTTGGATTTTCTGTTGGAGAGTCTAGTATTATTTGTTGGAGATGAAGAGGGTCTGTAGTGTGTTGTCGGATCAAATTGGCTTTGTTATTCAATTGTTTGGGGCTCTTGGTCGCTGTTTTCCTCAAATGGGTTGCCCCTTATTTCATGGACAAGGTTGGCTTTGATCATCAATCTGATTACTTTTGCTTTTACTGTAGTGTTTGCATGTGACTGAAACTCATTGGCTTTGATGTTGATCATGGGTTTTTGTTGGATTATCATTTGCTTGGACTTTTGCTATCTAAGGTTTTGTTGAATGGGTTGGAATTTTTCATGGATAGGACCACGTTTGTTTATGATTTTTGATGGTTTTGCTGTTCCATTAATTATCAAACATGCCTGGGCAATTTATGGCCTTTTTCATGAATTGGCTAGTTTTGCTTAATATTTTGGTCCCTTCCTTGGCTTTGTCTTGGAATGTTGTTTTTTTAATGATAAGAAAAGTATTCTGTTGCGTTGCCATTTGATCAGAGTTTTGGGCTTTTGCATCCACAAACTCATTCACAAGGTTATATTGGGAATGGAATTGGGTGTTGCCCTTTGCAATTTTAATTCATTGCACCTTGAAGTGGGAAGCTCCCCCTTCATTCATGAGGACCATAAAACACACTATTGTGCATGAAATTTCATTTAGCTAGGAACTTTTGTTCCCTGCATGACTTCAGTATTGGGTTTCATTGTGATTGCTGATGTTAATTTTGCGGTTTTGTTGTAATAGTTGTTATTTGGACTTATATAGTTGCAAGACTGCACCTCCTTTGGTTGGTAACAGGTGTTTCTTGAACTGAAGATATTATCTACCTCAATGCATACAGACACGTGGATTTCTTTGTCACGAGTCTGCACATAATGTTGAGATGGTACTTTTTTATTTGTATATGCATATGTGTTTATAATGATGGCAAAAGTGTGAACGATCTTCACAAAACTATACAGATAGTACAACTACATCTATATGTCTTTTAATGTGCAGTGTGTGCTGAGTTAGAGGATGCAGCATTAATGAGCTAAGTCCAGTATGTGGTTTTCATGATAGACATTGGACTTGTATAACTAGATGTGTGTTGAATGTGCGAGATCTCTCGCTAATTACATTTGTCAGGAAATTGATTTTCACTTGCCCTTAACATTGTTGAGCCTTGAACTTTCTACTTGCCATTTTGGTAAGTGATGTTTAAAAAAAGAGAAAAAAGATGTAATTGTTAGCATGTAAAGGAATTAAGAGTGATAAATAATTTTTTTGGCTGACAAGAATTTAAGTAAACAATAAAGATTTAATGAGCATAGTAAATATTGCAATTAGAGGTAATCGAGGAGAAGAATAAGGAAGCTGTGGTGTGGAGAGGGATGAAATGAGATTGGGTATTTATGGGCTTAAGCTAAGGGGGAAAAAAATGATTGCTTGGAATGGAAAAAATACCATTCCAAACAGTCAAAAGACCCTTGGAACCAACAGTAACTTTTTCTTAGAAAAAACAAAATCCCAGTTTGCAATTGGATTGGACCACAGTTCCTGCTCTAATTTTTGAAGGGGGAATCTTAGCCAAACCTGCCCCTAACGCTTCTGCTTCTGATTCCAGTTTTTGAAGGGGGAAACTCCCCCAGACTGGCCCCCTATCAGTTCTGGTTATGTTCTGGAGCTGTGGAACTGTTGACCAGTTCCTGTTTCAATTTTGAACTGATTTGGTTCTGGTTCTAAATCTAACCATGGTGAGGCCTGCACACAGACATGCTTATGCTAATTTGCTCCCATCTTGGCTAACAACGTTTCAGGAAATTATCCCTATCATAAACTGGGAGACAGCAACATTTAGCACCCCAGTGCTGGGAGCACTACTATTCACTTCTGTGGCATTGTTTCCCGCCCTGCTTTTGCCATCTACACCTTCTATGTGGGTCATTGGAATGACATTTGGCTATGGATATGGCTTCCTAATGATCATATTTGCTGCAGCTATAGGTGTATCACTGCCATATTTTGTTGGCTCTCTGTTCCTTCTCAAAATTCAGGTAGGAACCTTGGGATGATATTATTACGAATGATTTATTTGACCTTGTTTTCTCTCATTCAACCCACATATTGTAATTTATGCCACTTAATGCAGGGTTGGTTGGAAAGATATCCTAAGCAAGCTGCTGTTCTGACAGCAGCAGGTGAAGGAAACTGGTTTCATCAGTGTCAATCTGTAATATTGATCAGGATTTCTCCTTTCCCTTACATTTTGTACAATTATTGTGCTGTTGCAACAAATGTCAAATATGGTCCATACATCCTGGGATCATTGGTTGGATTGGTGCCAGATATTTTTCTTGCGATATACACGTAAGATCTCTTTCTCTCCCTCTCTCTTTATCAAAAGTCCTTTTCCCCCTTAAATGCATATGCGTGTCCATGTAAATAACTTGGACTATCAAGGTGAAATAATTGGTGCGAGGGAGGCGAGCGTATGTGGGAGGCACATAATTGGTGCTTTATCTTGCCTCATCCTTTACTTAGGTGAAATATATACTTTGCATGAAGGCAAGCCTGAAAGTATTGCCAATTTATTGTGACCGTTGAAAGGAATTTAAACTTGTTTCAATTTTCACCACTGTTTTTAGAATTCCTTCTGGAACCTTGAAGATGTTACTAGTGAAGAGATATGCACATATGCAGTATTTGATTAATCTCTTAGATTTCTTCCGTTTGTTGCAGTGGTATCCTCATACAGGCCTTGGCAGATGCTTCAAAAGAGCAGCGCTCTCTTTCTACGTCGCAAGTTATCTTCAACATTATTGGTTTCTGTGCAAGTGTCGTGACAACAATCATATTCACAGTGTATGCTAAAAGAAAGCTCAAGGCAACAGAAAACAAACCACTATTGGCGTAGCTCATTCTGCTAGTTCAGGTCAAGCAAGCTCGTCTACCACAACAGTATAGTCATACATGCATAAATTGAGCACAATGCATTTGGATGAGGTACTATTTTGTTCAAAAACTTCATCCATTGAATGTATTGGGGCTGTGCTGTCAGCGTGGAATGCCTTCATTCTCTTTCTTTTACTTTTTTTTTTTTTTTTGATATTGTGTCTCTCAGTCCTTGTCTGTATATGCTTATGCCTTAAATTGACGTCTCAGAGGGCTGAAATTGAGCATGAAGAAAGTTGTTACCGATTGTAAATTCAAGTTGAATATTGTGTCACTCATTAGTTGTTAAATTCGAATTATTTGTACAATAGATAATCCTTTCTCAACCGCTGCAAACCAGCGAGCCTTCATCCTCCTCCTCGCAAAGTGGAGCCTTGTGCATTAGTTGCAGATGATAGGAAGGACTGCTGAACATTCATTTTCAAGCAGAGAAACGGGTAGTCGACTCGTTTCTGTAGGTTGAAGTGTCAATTTAATACGCAGTGTGGATGGAACATGAACTTTCACATGTGAATGCCTTATATCATCATTCAAATTATCCCGTGTCCGCTGAAATCAATCTTTTTCGAACAAGTCAATGTGGGATGTCTGAGGACAAATGCGTCCAAGTCAAATCTTGGTATTTAGCTAGAGATGGACTCACATTGCGGGGTTAAGAATTCTACAGCTAACGTAAATGGATCGTGACAAATATATCCTTGATTCCAAAGAAAATGAAGATCAGGCTCGCGGATGCATCTAAGCCACGCATGGCCAGAAGCTCGTGCGAGTAAAGCTTAAAGGAGAACACAAGCAGTTAGCATCATCGTATTTAATCAAACAACGGACAAGGGGGTTTTAGTTGAAACACAATTTTATGGCCATATCGGCAATAACCATGAGAGGAGATGCGTTAAATTTTGCTTCCAAAAAGAAGAAGCAAGACCCACATAAACTGTGGTACCAACCACCAACCTGTGTGTTCAAATGAATACATTGGAGTCAAAGCCCGTGTGCGTGTGTACAAATGTAGACACCCCAGGATCCTAAATAGCTAACCACTCCAGTACGGATCTATATGGGCAAAGAGATTCCCCAAATTTCATCCCACAACTACCCAGCTCTGGCATATTTTGGGCCCTCCCCCCAAAAAAAAAAAAGAAAAAAAAAGTTAATATGAAAAAATAAAAATATTATGAAAAGACATCAAAAATATATACGGTAATAGAGATATGAGTACACAATTATTCATGTCTGTTTATATATAATAATTAATAATTATAATTAAATAAAGCCAGCATGTGTGCTCAGACCGTATTTACTCAATGAAATTTTAAATAAAATTGTATCTGTCTTGTCATAAAAGAATATGTCTTGCTTTTGTGGGACCACGCGCCATCGGATTCGGGTGTACCGCACGCGCAGAGATACCGTACTGAACGAGCGAAGACTCAAGCCACGGGCCTCCCCTCCCCATAATATTAAAAGGGCCTCCTCCTCGCAGCACAAATTGAAAGGCTGCCAACTGGGGACCACTAAGAAATTGCCAACTGTGGGGCTACCGTAAAATGTGATTCCACAGGCCGGGCCCAGTCGCGACCAAAAAGGAGCATGAGATGGTTCTTAGACGATTTGACCACAAGCGGGAACCAACAATCAACGGTCATCATTATTAGTTTGGGTCCATGAACTCTACCATTTAAAGATGCACAGTAAATTACAAAAAGATTCCTTAGATTTGTTCCCAATATACATATTATTTTCCAAAGACTAAAATGAACTTCATGACCATTTAGAATTTTATTTTTCCTTTTTTTTAAAAAAATAAAATAAAGTGAAGAGAAATTATAAACTTGATGCTCATTTGATAAGACATCTGAAAGAATACAAAATTAATACTAAAATTTAATGAATAATTTAAAGGTAATGAATAATTTACCCAACAAACTCCCTAAAATTTAATGATTGTCCTCAACTATAACGAGAGGTAAATTATTATTATTATTATTATTATTTTAATTTTTGTCACTTATTCTAAGACCCGTTGGCATTTCCATGTGCACCTTTCTTGGCCTGTTCAATCCCCGCTTAACCGAAGGGTTTGTCGGTTTAGGAAAACACAAGGAAAAAGACAAGTTCGCTGGTCTTCTTTCAAGCATCATTGTGTCAATAAAATACGGCAGGTATCCATTGAAATTGATATAGCCAGTGAGCGTAGACCACTTTTAGCTCATGTTATTTTACCATCTTGCCATTTGGGTTTCTTAAAAACTATCATATGAGAAATGGAAAGGGAAGAGATTGTTATTTCCCTAGTTAAATTTGGCGAAGATTTTTCTGATTAAAAAAAAAATTTAATTCTAGAAATTCACATACTTCGAAATGACTTAGTAATTAGTTAGATTTCGGTGAATTTTATGTAAATTATTTATGTTTATTAATTCATTTATCTAAATAATACTCTTAATTTAAACGATAATTATAATTAATAATTAATTAATAATTATGTAAGTCTATGTCATCGTCATTATACACGAAACTAAACCTCTAACAACTACACTAAAAGATCCACAAAAGTCCAGTTTCCCTTCATTATAAAAAAAAATTAAATTTATTTAATTTTAATATAAAATAATCTTAAATATAATTTTTCTGATTTGTCATGAAATTATTATTTTTATTGAGGTGAATAACTTTATACCAAATACAATCATCAATTATGACACTAATAAAATGATCATTTTACCTTTTCTTTTTTTGAGAGAAGAGAGTGTTTTTGTGATAAATCAAAAAAGAATATTGTTGTAATGCTTATCATTATTCTTTAATGTGATGATTTACTTTTAATCGTATTAAAGTTTATCTTCAAAACTAAAAATCTCGAATCTGAATTTGGGAAAGAGTTAACCATAATCCTGAATTCAGCCAGATAAATTGCGGTGCATATTGTGGAGTGGAGCTCTTCACACCATCCATACCATCCCTTAACCGTTTATGTTCTCTCTGTTTTCCTTTCGATTATTTAGGGAAAAAAAAAAAGAAGGTTTGAGAATTTAACAGTTCACAATTAGCATCATTTCTAAATGGATCTCATCAAATGAGGCATCGGGCATCAATGGCATGACACATGAGGTGAGCGTGCTAGTAGCACCCAGAGGGTTAAAAATTTGCGTAGTTTGAAGGAGAAGTATCAGTTACTTTTTGGGTGTAATAAATGAACGACAATTATTAAATTTGGAATGATTATATATATATATATATATATATATATAGAGCGAGAGAGGGCGAAAAATTAAAAAAAAAAAAAAAGACCCACCAAAACTCGAACATGGAATTGAGTGGTTCTGACATTTGTGCACGGAATTCGACATTTAAAAAAAAAAAAACAAAAGAAGAATAAAATTGACGACCCAAAACAAGATAATAAAGAAACCATGGAATGTCATCGACAAAGTCTAAATCAAAAAGGCTACCAAAGAAAATTCAATGCCCTCAAAAGGCAGCTATGAAAAAATGAGAAACTCGGCAAACAGCACAAGGAACAGACAAATCCAGCCCACGAATTTATGGACTCTTTTTCCTTCTCCTTCTTCCTCTTCTTCTTCTTTCCACTTTACTCTCATTCACATTCATCCTCCTCCTTTTTGGTTCTCTTCTCAAAGTTCCTTTTTTTATTTTTTGAGTCCCTTGTAATAATGAGAACTAGGTGGCGACCCACTGGACATTATATGGTTGGTGGGAGTGAGAGGGGATGGGAATAAATGCATTGGTACATCCAGAAAGGGTCATGCTTGGTCAGTGAACAAGACAGCTTGGTGGCGTTTTCCCATTCCATAAAGGACATCAATATTTAGATATAATTGTGTATGAAGGGAGAGAGAGAAAGAGAGACACAGAGAGAGAGAGAGAGAGAGGGGGGGGGCATGCACGTGGTTCATCTTCAGCTGGTTGCAACCATAGATGTGTAGAAAGAGAAGTGGGACTTTTCTTAGAGGCTTATTAAATTTGCTCACCTGCTTCCTTTCCAGCCAAGTCACAGTGTGCCAGGTAGGTCGCCCTTCTTCCACACCGTTTTCATCCGCCTCCTCCCGTGCTTCACTGCCTTCCTCTCAATTTCATTTCTTTAGTAAACCCCACAAAAGTTAAGACCTTACAGACACTTGTTTCTCCGCCATGGACAAAAGGGTTGTGTTATATTTCTATGTTGTTCTCTGTGCAAAATGTGTGCACAATTTTCGGAAGCTTCTTTAATTTCGGTGATGCCAGGAGCTGAAAATGCTGCTAATTTGGTCATTATTGTGTTCCCGTGATTTCTCTTCATACAAGTTCGAAGCTTTCACTTCAAGAGAAGCAGAAAAGATGCCCAGATCCTTTCTCAGTTAGTTCCAGAATCGATAATGCCAAAGGGGTGGATCCATTTATGCAGTGAGCATGAGAAGACTTTACAGACTCACCGTTTTGCTCTTAATTTCTTGTTTTATTGGTCTCACTGCTACGGTTTCTCCTGCTTCTGAGAAGGAGATCTTGCTGCAGTTCAAGGCAAGCATTAGTGAGGATCCACACAAGAGTTTGGCTTCATGGGTCCCAAGTGGCAATTTTTGTGAGTACAACGGTGTGTTTTGCAACTCTCTTGGATCTGTGGAGAGGATTGTTTTGTGGAATACAAGCCTATCTGGGGTTCTGTCACCGGCATTATCAGGTTTGAGATCTTTAAGAATCTTGGCATTGTTTGGAAATCGATTTTCGGGTAATATCCCACGAGAATATGCAGAGTTGATCACATTGTGGAAGATAAATTTGAGTTCTAATGCCTTATCTGGTTCGATCCCAGATTTCATCGGTGATTTTCGGAGTATTAGGTTCCTTGATTTGTCAAGGAATTGCTATAGTGGTGAGATACCCTCGGCTTTGTTCAAGTTTTGTTACAAGACCAAGTTTGTTTCTTTTTCTCATAACAGCCTTTCTGGTTCTATTCCTGGTTCAATTGTAAATTGTACCAACCTTGAAGGATTTGATTTCTCATTTAATAATCTCAGTGGCGAGTTGCCTTCTCAAATTTGTGATATTCCTGCATTACAATTTGTCTCCTTGAGGAGCAATATGTTAACTGGGAGTGTGCAAGATAAAATTTCAAAATGCCAAAGATTGAGTTTTTTGGATCTTGGCAGTAATGTTTTTACCGGGTTGCCTCCATTTGGTGCACTTGGACTGCAAAATATGAGTTATTTCAATGTATCGCATAATGGGTTAGAGGGAGAGATTCCTGACTTTGAGATCTGCAGTGAGAGAATGGAAATCTTTGATGCTTCAGGTAATGATTTGGATGGGGTGATCCCTTTGAGCATTGCAAACTGCCAAAACCTTAAAGTTCTAAACTTGGGGTTTAACAGGCTAAATGGGAGTATCCCAGTCGGGATTGTGGAATTGAAGAGGCTTTGGGTTCTTAATTTGGGCAACAATTCACTGGACGGGATGATCCCCACAGGGATTGGCAGCATTAGGCTGCTACTGGTGTTGGATTTGCATAATCTCAAGCTTGCGGGTGAAATTCCTGAGGACATAAGCAATTGCATGTATCTCCGAGAACTGTGAGTCCCTCCAACATCTTAGAGTTTTGCATATTATCTATCCTTTTAGTGCAAACTTGAAGAATTTTATGTTTTGTTGATGCAGGGATGTTTCTGGTAATTATTTAGACGGCGAGATTCCTGATACGCTTTACAATATCACTGCCTTGGAAGTGCTTGATCTCCACAGCAACCGGCTCAGTGGAAGCATACCAGAGACCCTAGGAAACCTGTCAAAACTCCATATTCTTGACTTATCACAAAATATACTGTCTAGTACAATCCCATATTCCCTTGGAAATCTGAGAAACTTAAAGTCCTTGAATCTCTCCTCCAACAAACTTTCAGGTGCCATTCCTTCTGTAATCCAGGCTTTTGGCCCCTCTTCATTTCTCAACAATTCTGGGCTCTGTGGCTCTCCTCTGGAAATTTCTTGCTCAAAAGGTGGTAATGCCACTACTCCTGCTTCGAGGAAGAACAAGGTACTTGGTACTTCTGTCATTGTGGCAATTGTTGCTGCTGCACTGATCCTTGCTGGTGTTTGTGTGGTATCAATCATGAATATCAGGGCCCAAAGCAGGACTAGAGGGGAACAGCAAATGGTTGTTGAGAGCACACCATTGGCTTCAACAGAATCAGGTGTTATAATTGGGAAGCTAGTTCTGTTCAGCAAGAGTTTGCCCTCAAAATACGAAGATTGGGAGGCTGGCACCAAAGCTTTGCTTGACAAGGAAAACTTGATTGGTGGTGGATCAATTGGAATAGTCTATAGAACTGATTTTGAAGGTGGGATTTCAATTGCAGTGAAGAAGCTTGAGACTCTAGGTAGGATCAGAAGTCAAGATGAATTTGAGCAGGAGATTGGAAGATTAGTTAACCTCCGAAATCCCAATTTGGTTGCACTTCAAGGTTACTATTGGTCCTCTACAATGCAACTAATCTTATCCGAGTTTGTTCAAAATGGTAACCTTTATGATAATCTGCATGGACTTAATTTTCCAGGCACCAGTACCGGTGTTGGGAACCCTGAATTGGATTGGTCGAGGAGGTTTCAGATTGCTTTTGGAACAGCAGGAGCACTTTCTTACCTTCACCATGACTGCAGGCCTCCAGTTCTTCATCTAAACATCAAATCCACTAACATACTCCTAAATGAAAATTATGAAGCCAAGTTGTCTGACTATGGGTTAGGAAAGTTCCTTCCCATTTTGGACAATTATGGATTAACCAGATTCCATAATGCAGTCGGGTATGTTGCGCCGGAGTTGGCTCAAAGTCTGAGATTGAGTGAGAAATGCGATGTGTATAGCTTTGGAGTGATTCTTTTGGAGCTGATTACGGGAAGAAAACCAGTGGAGAGTCCAACTGCAAATAAGGTGGTGGTTTTGTGTGAATATGTTCGGGAATTGTTGGAGACCGGCTCTGCTTCAGATTGTTTTGATAGAAATTTGCGAGAATTTTCCGAAAACGAGCTGATTCAAGTTATGAAATTGGGATTGATTTGTACATCTGAGGTTCCTTCAAGAAGACCAAGTATGGCTGAGGTTGTTCAAGTGCTTGAGTCCATAAGATCTGGAGGGGAATAATCACATTCATCATAGTGCAAAATTTTGTTGGACCACCTCAGATTTTAGTTAACCACGTACCATATAATCAAAGATATGATATTCTAGCTGAAGGATGGTGTGAATTAGTTGCGCAGAAACGAAAGTAGAAAGATCAATTTTTTTTTTTTCATTCATTTCGAACTAAATTGTTCCTCAAATTCTGCAAATTTTTGCAATAAAATGATTCTTTCATTGCATCTGTTACTAGAATCAATTACCATGCCTTGTTTTTTTTATTTTTATCCTTCGTCACACATGATCCCATCAGACAGCTACATACTCCCGTGAATGAAAGGGTGAAGTAATTGCTGGCCAACCCATGTAAACGGAAAAAGATGAAGTGGTTTTAGCACAAAGTGGTTGGAATACCCTTATTGAAACCTCTTGGTTCCGAGTTTGAGTCTTGATGATTCTGTTCTCGATTATTGGCCCTTTTTGACTTCCATTGAAACAGAAAATAAAATAAAATAATATAATATATATATGTATAACGTAAAAAGCCTTGAAAAACACACTACTACCGTCTCCGCCCCAGTTCCTAAATCCTCAGAATAAATGCAGCAAAATGGAAGCCTGATACGAGTTGTCTTATGTTCCGATTAAATTGTATTGCTCAGCCTGTACCTTTGAAGCAGTTGAGACGACCAACTCTTCTGTATGTAATGACGGGCATGCATGAACCATTGCTGCCGAGTTTGAAGTGGCAGACGGATGGATGACGAACTATGCGTACACTTCAAATTCAAATACAGGTTTTTTGGCTGCGTAAATACTCCAAGATTATCGTACGAAAAGATCTATGTGATCTACTGTGTAGAATAAATCAGACACTTCAATTGCGTGATTTACAGGTTTCGGCAATTTTCTGAATTCTGCCCATAACTACAGGAATATCTCTTTCACTCAAGGTAGTAAAACAGAAATGGAACCATCCAGGTTCAATGCAATGACAACTAGAACCAGGGGTCACGTTGAGCTTAGCTATGTTAAAAAATTTGTCCCAAAGCTTCAGCTCCCCTTTCTCACTGTAAGAGCTGATTAATCCACTCATGTCAGCCCAGCAATAGAAACCCCCATTGCCCTTACTGCACTCAATGCCCAACTGCTTCAACCTAGCTACAATAGCAGCATACATTCTTTGAAGCCTCTCCCTGTTAATATTAATTAAATTCTGCACAAACTTGGTATCTGAAAGCATACAACTAAGTAGGTGCTCTGTTGGAGTTGAAATGGACGAGAACCTTGTCAACTTCTTAGCAGCAGTGAGAACATTCTTGTTGAAGGAGTAGAAAACACTGATCCTAAAACCTGGAAGAGAGAGATCTTCAGACAGACCATAAACTATATGCACTCTGTCCCAGTCTTGATCTTCTAACTTGATGAGTTCTGCCATGCTCACGAACTCTTGACTTCCATGAGTGGACCCCACAAACATTTCTTTAGACACTATATGAATGTCCTTCTGCCTAGCAAAATCTAGAATGTTAAGTGTTTCCCGATTGAGCAAATTCCCAACAGGATTTGATGGGTGGGTTAGAAATTATAATGCCACCAACTTTGAGACTGCGCATCTTTGCCTGATTGAATGCTTGATCAAGTGCATTTATACTTAAAGTGAAGTTGTCAGCGCTACGGCAAGGAACAGGAATTACCTCCATCCCTGTTCTCCATTTTAAATCCTTGTCAAATCTGCATATTGTGCTCGGGTTAGTTCTCTCATAGTAAGAGGTATGTACATGAAAAAATTTATGAATTTGGGAAATGATATTACCCTGGGTAATATGGTGTTGGAACAAGAAATGCATTCCCAGCATCTGCTAGACAGAAGCTAAGCATCTCAATAGCAGAGGAGGTACCAGCTGCCAATAACATATGGGAAGGATCAAAGGAAACCACTTTATTCAGGACATGAGACATGAATCCTGCCACAGCCTGCAGGATAAGAGGAATTAGAAAAGATAAACATCAACATCATTTGAAATGAATGCTGTTCACATGCAAGAAAGCAACTTCAGAGAAATGTACAAGCAAGCACTACATTTCAAGATGCTATATCCACGAAGGCAAGTGCCTAGAAGTAAGGAATCAGTGAAGATTTAGCCTGACCAGCAACAACAGGTCAGGAACCTAAAGAACTGCTTAGACATAAATGTTACACACACATTCTAGTACCCTCATAACCTAAAGATTTGAACAAGATGTTTCTCACAGCTTCCTGGTAAGCCTATGCACGTATAGCAATTGATGCAGAGACTTGAGAAACATCCAAATTCAACAGACCATTAGTCATCCTCTTTAGTCAGTTTCTTGCCAACACATATACCCACAATGATCTAGAGCATCATACCCAAAACTTGAGGCAAATAGTTTTTGTGGAATCACATAAGGAAATGAATCCATTGTGTACAGTCTCGTTAAATCAGAGAAGAATTTTCTTGGTTGAGAATTGGTGACATTAAAGCTAATTTGTACATTAAAAGAAAGCTGTGACAAGGAGAAAGCAGGAAGCCAACTGGCGATGCACTAAATGAAGCAAAATTTTCTTCCTATGCAAGGGTAAGATATTTTCCAAAGAGAGGCTAATTCTCCACAAGAAGTTACAAGATATGTAAGCTTGCTGGAAGAATTCCAACATTTTGCTAGACAACATAGTTGTAACTTTCACAACTCACAGTCTCTTCTATGGCTATTGTAATTGACCATTGGCATCAAACAAGGCAACTTATTTTGGATGTCACTTACACAAGTGCAAGTTAATCTACAGGCAACCAATTAATTCTAAGAACATTCCCTTCTTAGGATCCCCATTGGTGCAGGATTCAACTTTTTGCACACTTTAACGTAAGCAAATCAGATAAGAAGCTTCATGCATGGGGGTCCCATCTTAATCACAAACTTCATTCATTTTTGTTGTGATTCTTCTAAAAATTGGTATGTGGGCCATCGCAAGTAGCAGGATATGGTGGAATACTTTGTTGGTTTGGAAGAGAAGTTATCAACTTGCATTAGCTCATTTCACCAGCAGAAGAAACAAAGGCAGATAGCCACCATGCAAATGCCAACTAAAAGAGACCAAAACAATTTTCTTGTCAAGATTCGAACTTGTACTCCAACCAAGGTGAATTTGAACTTGAAATTTTAAGCAAAAGAGAAAGAAAAATGAAAAAAAATTACCACTTTGAGCTCCACTAGTCCATCGCCACCAGGCTCGTAAGAAGCAAAACCACTAATGCTCACCTCATCTCCTCCACCACCCAGTATTGCTTCCCTTCCATTCTCAACCAGCCATTCCTGGACCGAATCCAACGTTAACTGCAGGAACACAAAAAAAGAAAAAATCATTAAAAAACACGAAAATGAAACATTTAACGACCACTCAAAAAAAAAAAAAAAAAAAAAGCAGGCGAAAAACTGCCGAGAAATGAATAAAGCTCTCGCCTTGTTCTCCGGAAGACCAAGCGGGATAATTCCATTCGGATTACCCGACGCGTCGTGCGGGTCCTCTGAGGCCTTCCTCAGCCCGACATCATAAGGCGTGTCACCGCTTCTTACAATGGCATTAGCCCGACCCGACAAACAAGCGGGTCGTATGGGACTTCTCCGAGATAGGATATTCCGAGAGGAAGACCGAGGCAACTCCGTAAGCTCCGTCTCCGACTCGGACCGCGCCGGGTTCCGGGAAGTCGGGTCGTCTGGATGATTTTTCCGGTTTCGTCTCAGGTAAAGCTCGAGAAAGTAGAAAAGCGCAAGGGTATCGCTGAGCCCAAGAAAAGCCCGCCTCTGCCTTGAACGACGCCTTGTAACGGCGCGATTATTCTCATGGCGGTCCCACCTTCGACACCGCCGCTGCTAGCGGAGGTCCGTTTTGAGTGGTCGTCGTCGGGTTCGGGTGTCCGGCTCCGAAACAACCTTGTTCGGGTCATTCCGGCAGCGGCGGAGACAAGCAACCTCCGGAACGGTGTTCAATGGGTCAGCCCATAACTAGCCTTTGAGCGGCGGCGGTGGAGGTGCGTGTTGTTTTGTTTTGGTGGCAAAATGGAAATGCTTGCGTGCGGTGCAGTGTACGCTTTTGGCTTTTGGAAGATTTGTTCTTTTCTTTTTTTTCTTTTCTCAAATTTTCGAGATATATATATTTATTGTTATTATTATTATTATCATTTTTTATTTTTATTTTTTGTTTTTATGTAAGGAGAATCTTTTCTATTCGTTTTTCGAGTTGGGTGTGGTGATTTTACCTAAATAGCCTTATTGTAGTAGACTTTGGATTGTAAATTAGGCAATTTTGTGACGAGTTGTGCCAGTGAGAAAATTAAGGTTGCCTTCGGAACATATTTCTGTTGTTTTGCACATTTTTGTGCCCAGATGCAATAGATGATTTTTTTTTTTTTTTTGAATATCATGACTATAATAATTGGATTGACAATGTTTTTTTTTTTTTTGACCATAATAAGACTAGAGCCATGTAAACTACAAAATGATGCATTAAGAACTAACTATTTTTTTTTTTTCCAAATTTATGCCAAAAAGACAGTGCCCATTATCATAATTTTCATTCACACACATTTATAATTATTTGATGTAAAATCATAACAACGAGAAATGTGGTAAATATATTATCAACAATTACTGTTTTATTTGTATTTGTCTTATCTCTCTCTTTTTTTAACCAAAAAAAAAAAAGGGAGTATATAAATTATTATATATGCGAATCATAATAAAAATTATTTATTATTATTTATATATCATTCAATTTATGCAGTTTTTTTAAAAAAAATTAAATTTAATATTAATATTTCTGAAACTTTAAGACGGAGCATTTTTGTCCTGCCTCTCAAAACAGCGTGCATAAATCAGCCGTTAATCCCGTTTAAGCCCCCCACTCAAGCGATGCAGAATCTTCTCAATTTTTGTTCCTTCCGTCGTCCACCGCGAACCCCGTAGCCACCAATGTAAAAACCCAATTCCAGCCCGAGTTTTAAGGCCTCGCGATGATGCCGAGGTGCCAACTCTCCTCCCATGAATGGACGTGTGTCCGCTTTCCATTGACCCCTTTTGGGTAGGACCCACCAACAATAAGATCCCCCACATAATATATAAATAAACATTTTTTTTAATTTTTTTTTATGAACAGGGTTATTTATAATAGGGAACATTTTTTTTATTATAAAATATTATTTTGAAAATCAGTTGTAATCGTATAACATTTTGGCGCCTACTATCAACAGAGGAATATGATTTGTTTCTCTCTATGTTTAAATTGAATGAATATTTCATTGTTTGTTTGCTGATGAAAGGTCACTCGAGAGGACGCGACCCAACGCACAATGCTTCGGGTGGGGCTCGACGCTTGGGGGGTGGACCATGGATGCATGTAGCCAGAGCACAGCCCGTTTAGTCACCAACTGTTCCCACCAGAGCATTGGGTGTGTTTTTTTGGGGTGGGGATTGATGGTTACGGTATTGGCTTTAAGCTACGGGAAAAAACCATTTGCAGTTAACAATTGTTGTCTGGTTCCACTTTGGTCTGGTCATTGTTGTGTGAGTGTTATGCTTGGATCCGTATTCCTCTTGTGGATGAAATTCATGAGGTGGACGGTTCATCAAAAGCCTTGACGAGCAATAGACTGAAGCACGGCAAAATTTTGAAAATAACTGGAAAAAACACGAGGAGGGAAATATAAGAAAATTGGTATAGAACAATAAAAGGGCCTGAACACACCAGCGCATTTTTTAAATAAATTTTGAGGGGAATTCGTCTCAGTTGATGTAAAAACTAATGCATAATTTAAAAAAAAAAAAAAATATATATATATATATATATACAAAAAACAGAAAAATGGGGTGTGATTTTCGGACTAGGATTGTGTAAAATATTGTTCGATGGATATGTCTGCGTCAAGTGTCAGTTTACCATACAAATGAAAGTTACACATGCTCATTTCTTTTGTTTATTTTTTTTATTTTTTTACACTCTTTTTAATTAATTGGTTGCCACTAAAATTTAAATTCAAAATTTTTTTATTTTGACAACAACTCCGTTACCGTTAAGTTATAGTTTATAGTTGATTGGTTAAATCTTCTTTTTAAACACCTCCAAGGCATAGGAAAAGGCCTTCCGAGTCCACGAGCCTACCATCAACTGTGATGAATCGCATACTTGTTACTTGTTTACTCTGCTACATGCTCTACCTGTGTCCGATAGTCAATTTTCAACTTGGATCATGCTTATAAAAATGCAAGAAATGAGACTTAAACGGGACGCAATTGATATACTTGGTGGAATCGGCAACACTATTTACTCAGTTGATCAAAGTTTGAATCCTCGCGAGAAAACAATTCTTTGTGAATTCCCTCGTCTCGCCATGGATTTGAATGTCTTCGAACACACCAAAAAGAAAAAAAAAAGAGAGAGAGAAAAAGAAAAATTGCGTCTAATATTTACAGAAGCTTAATTGCCTATACCATTTGTTAACTGTGATGCCTCGGATCAAAGTGTCCCAAGGCTTGAGGGAAGGATGTATAGTTACTTTTTTTTTTTTTTTTTTTCCCTTTGTCTAGCATCTTAAAATATGAAAGTGAGAGTGATCTTTTACATATATTTGCCAAAAAAGATTGTGTCTTTATAATATAAAGTGAGTTGACCCTACACTAAATTTATTGAAATAGCACATTTCATGAGTGTAATCGGAACTATTTACTTCCATAGCTATACACGCTTAGAATGTACATTTAGCTATAGAAGATTCTGTGGGAGAAGAGAAAAAAAAAACAAGAATCCCTACGTGGGTCTTGTGATTACATTGAATGAACATAGCTATCATCCAGTGCAGAGGAATAAATAAGCAACATTTATGTTCTGCCGCTACATTACTTTTAAAGCACTGAAATCTTCATCTACCGAGTAGCTTTCTCATTCAACTCAGCTAGGCAAACTACCACAGTACTGAAATGGCACGGCTTCTTTTGCCATACAAGGATCATCGTGACTTAAAGATTTCAAATTTCTTCGAGAGAAGGCACACATGGGTCCATTAGGCAATCTTTGCTAACATTATTTTATTTCATTTTATTTTCGTTTTCTTCTCCATTAATTGCCCCAAGAAAGCAGGCCTATAGATTTCACAGACTGCACAGAAATGAGGCAAGCGAGAACTCAAATTCTCATGGACTTCTCCGTTGCAATTTGCTGGAAAAAAAAAAAAAAAAACCTCAGTTCTCATTGGTTTTGGAACTCTTTTAACTCCTTCATGTCCTTTTGTTCGCAGGCATGTGCACAAGTACTTTTCTTTTTCTTTCTTTTCTTTTTTTGGTCCAAAGGAAAAAGCTGTAGTGCCAAAAGGAACTGTGTGCAAGTTAAAACAACGACTCTGCAGATGTTTGTCACTTCGTGCAAACAACTTTACCACTTGCATGCCTTTGATGGATTAATCTTAATCATCATCGATTATTTTTAGGTAATTAGTTATTAAAATTTAGTCAAGCGGCTCCGCTTATATTTTGTTATGCTTTTCCCCACTCATTTATGTGCCAAACAAGGTTGTTTTTTTTTTTTTTTTTTCTGGGATTATATATCATTCCAGTAATGTTTTGATATACACAATGTAGTCCCTTTCTTGATCTATATTAATCCGAATAATAAGATTTTTGTTTTTTACTTAACACAAATTATAATCGAGTGCAATTTTCTGTTCACATAGTTTGTGTAAAATAATCCAAAAGCGATCGGCATTGGGTTTCAACTGATATTATAAATCAGTTTGCGTGCTGTGCTAGGTTCAATTTTCTAATTCGACCAACGGCATGCCATCCGTATTGTAAAATACATAATTCATAAGAAATTACTTCATTTTGACTTGATTTCAAGGTTTAGACCTTGAATAAAATTGGGTTAATTCTTTTTTTATTTCAATCACCTCAAATTTTAGCCGTATTTATAGGCTACAAAATACCCGTAAAACAATTACTATATATATATATATATATAATAGTACTGAAAGTATTGTTAACCAAGTTATTGACCGAAATTTTTTTTTTGGGGGGGGGGGGGCTTCATGAAAAATAAGAAAGAAGAAAAAATAAAAAAACACCATTGGGGTCACTCAGGCTTTTCCACACTTAACGGTGATTAAACCACAAATTCATATACTTTTTTTTTTCGAAATTAGGAGATTTTGTTGTTGAAATTTGAACCTAAATTAATAAAGAGAAGAATATAATAAACTACCACCGAATCCTCCTATTCTGGATCGTTTTTGGAATGTGTAGTTTCGGGGACATCGCTACAAAATCAAAAGAATTGCGGTCGTCTGTAGCGCAATTCCACATGTATCCTTCTGTCCTCTCCCTCTCATTTTTAAATTTACAAAGGCGGGGCCCCCCTACCTACGTAACGAGACAAACGAATAAAACCGTTAGTGGCAGTCTTGCAATTCCTGGACGTTCACGAGGGCAAATCCATCACGCGCCGAAATTTCAGGCTCCGGACAGTCTCTCGCTCCCCGATGCACTCTCGATCCCCAACACAAGTCCTCGTCTCTCCGTCCGAAGAAAAGAATCGAAACCCAAAATTTTCACTCAAATTGACCATATTACCCTCCCACTTTGTTCGAATTTCAGTAAAATTTTAAACGAATCGATACGTTTTATTAAAGAATTTAATGCCATTCAAACTCGTTCAATAATTTATAAATTTAATTTTAAGAATTCGTTTAATAAATAAATTGATATGATTATTGATGGGGGGCAAAATCGCCTTTAAAATTTAAATTATAAATGCTTGCAAATAAAATCACAAAAAATAGCCACAAAAAGGAAAAATTATTATTATTATTATTTTGTGAATTACGAATAAATAAATAAATAAATAAAAATATATATATATATATTTTTGTTTGGATACAGCAGTAGTGATAGTAAGTAAGGAGTACCCCGAGCTCAGCTCTCAAAGAAATCATCGCCGCGTCTCTTCCGGCACCGCTACAAGTCGGCTGAGATGGGAGGCAGAGAGAGTGCAGCTCGGCTGAGTCGGAAGTTTTAGAGAGAGAGAGAGAGAGAGAGAGAGAGAGTGTGTGTGTGTGTGTGTGTGTGTGTTCCGAAGTGCTATAACTTGGGAAATGGAAGAGGACATGGCGGTGGAGGTGGTGTACGAGGCTCGGGAAATTGATCTCTTTTACGAGTTCGACGCCGCGATGTTCTTCGACTTCACCCGCGACGAGTCGCCGGAGGAGGCGCACGCGGCGGAGCTATGGTTTGCCTCCGCCCATGGCTATCCTCCGTCTCGTCAGTCTCTCTCTCAACTTTAGAAATCCCTAAGATTTTTTACCCTCGCCTTCTTTATATATATATGTGTGTGTGTGTATATACTTCAGCTTTGAATGAGCGAAAAGGATTAAGCTTTCTTGCGTTTCCGTTTAGCTTTTGCGGCGAAGTTAGTGTTGAGCGAGGAAAGCTTCTTGAACAACGGTGCTATATATGCTGATGAGAATGAAAATGCTGCGGCGGCGGCGGCAGCGGGTTCGATGACTGGAGACTCCGGTGATACTGAGAGTACAGAAATTTCTGACATAGAAATGGATGTTGGAGGTAAATAATCGTTTTTCTGTTTTTTTGGGGGGGGTTTTAAAATTAATAATGGAAAGATTTAATTGAAGCTAATTCGAATAGTCAAGAAAAAAAAAAAAAAGGAACTAGTTGATAGCAACATCATCTTCCTTTAGACCCATATAGGAAAAATATTCTGTGCCGATAATGTAATGAGTTAAAGAATTGTTTCAGAATGTGAAGAATTGTATAGAGGCATCTCCACCAACTCTCAGAGTGGCAATCAGGAAGAAGTTCGAGACCAGCCACGAGATTGCACAACAGGTGATTACTTTGTTAGCAATGATAGTTGTAAGAATAATTTTTTTCTTGAGATGATAAGTACTGGTACTCTCAGATTTCAGGAACTTGCTGTCTTAGGCATCATTATTTTCTTGATCTATGCATAATACTGACATAAGCTTAGATCAATTATATTTAAGACAGTGAGAGTGCTTTTCTGCCATAATGTTGTGGTATTTCTTGTTTTATGGTTCCACCGTTTTTAATACTGCCACTGTATGTGCTGCAGGATGGATTGCCACAAGCATTGAGAAATCAAAAGCCAAGGTGAAGTCTAGTGTCAAGCCATGTCTTCCTCAGAGTTCAACTTTGATGAAACCTACTGCAAGTGTTCTTGCCAAGCAGAATAGGCCACTTAAAGCAGGCGGTTCTGGGTAACTGTTGAGACAACTGTGTCTTTTCTGGTCTGGATTGGAGTCATGGCATTCTTTGTTTATGCGGACATGTGAAATCTTGCTCTATGTTTCTATTCAAAGAGTAGCTTAGGTTGTGGGATTCCTCGTGTGCTTTAACAACTGATGTAGCTCCTTAACTTATATTCAGCATTTTTTCTTGCAAAGTTGGTGTGTGTCCCCCCTTATTTTGCTAATTCTGGCTATTTCCTCTAGTTAGTGTGCTGAGTATATCATAAACCATCTCTTGCTACAAGGATTAATATCCTTCTGTGCATAATCTCTTAAGCCAAAAATGGTGCCGGGCAACATTCATTGGCTTATATTTAGTGCCCTTTTGGTTTAAATAAAGTTTGATTATTATGTTCCTTATTGTTAGATTTCAGGTGCTATGGCCTCAAAAGGAGAGAAGCTTATGCAATTCTTCTGTCCTGCTTGAAATTCGTGCTGTTAAGAGACAGAAGCTGGAGGATGGTCATTTGCGTAAAGTACATACATTCTGTAAATCTATCTCTTGTTAATTACTTTTAATGCTTATGGTTTTATGAGTGTTATCTGGCCTATCAATCCTGGATTTTCTTAAGAAGCAGCTTTTGGTTGACATGGGAACCATGTTTGTAATGACATTTTTTTTTCCCCTTCGTGCTACATGTTAGAAGTGCTCTTAAGATTGTTATAGCTTGCCGCAATTTATTTGGTTTGTAAAGTGAAAGCAGTAGCCTAATGTAGTTTGCCTGTGGATTGGTGACTTACCTGACCTGTTGTTCAGGAAATGATAAAGAATATGGCTCTTATGACCATTTCCCCAAATGACCTCAAAACTGTGGGCAGGGGTTTCATGTCACCGATTGCTCTTTTAGTAACTTACTGGGTTCATATACTTGTTTTGTTTGATAGGTTGGTTATGAAAAGCTGCAAACTGATTTCATGCACAAGGCATCTAAGAAGGTATATGGCTGTTGCATTAATCTTCCTGCGTATTGTTTATGGCTTCTCCTGCATATTGAAAAAATTAGCTACCATTCCCTTTCCATAAGACCTTATGAATCATGGCTGTAGAATACCTGAGCCAATAACTATCATCAATCAAGTAATGCTACAGCATTTCTTAGATCCAGATATTGCAATTCAAATTTTCTTCTTTATTTTTCGGTAAATAATACTGCCTCACTGTTAAGGAAAAAGGAAAATGCCAAACATGAATAGCCCCTGAAGCCATGGGCAGAACACCTGGCAGAGAAACCCTTTCCTGAGTGAAATAAATACCACGGCCAAGACCCTTTTTTTGTTAGCCTATGGGTTACAATAAGAAAAAAGTTTGGCCATAAATAACATAAAGTTGAAGTTCAACCTTTGTTTTTTCAGTTCTGATTATGTGCAATCCCAAACTATGCTTTTCCTCTTTTTTTGGGGTGAGCAGTTGTTTCCAAAAGATGAGCATGTTTCTTTTTGTCATTATTTTATTTGCAAGACCTTTTGTTTTCTTTTTTTGGGAGGGAGCGGCTCAATTCATTAGAATCTCCTCTTTTTTCCCTGAATTATTCCTATACGGTATAGCAGGTTGGAAATGCTGACAAAAACTCTGCTTATGCAAAATTGAGGCCTACCATTCCAAAAGAGCCTGGCTTCGAAACTGCTCAAAGGGCGCAAAGGACAAGGTTTGTTGTTTATCTCATTATCCGTAATGAGCTAAGTTATCAAGCAATGCCTTCTTTAAAAGATAGGAAGTGTGAAGACATGTTTGTAATCCAGGTCTAAAAGTAATGCAGAACAAGAACAAGTGACAGCAGCTGCACAAAATTTCAAAGCACGCCCGTTGAACAGAAAAGTTGGTATTTGCAATTGATTTTAGGAGTCCTTTATAAGAATAGGCTCCATTTTGTGTGCTAAAGTGTAGGTTTTAAATTGCAGATTCTGAAAGGTCCTACATGGCCTCTCCCAAAGAAGAGCACTCCAAAGTTGCCAGAGTTTCAGGCAAGTTCTGGATTGTGCAGAATTGTTCTTCTTGCAATCTCGTTGTATCTGCTTTTGAGTGTTTTGTTCATTGTATCATAGCAGTTAATGGTTATTAGAAACACCTTAAACAGTTTTGAAGGACATGGCTTTTGTTCACTGTTTGCATCTGACTTCTCTCCTGCATTGTTTCTCAGGAATTTCACCTGAGGACGTTGGAGAGGGCCATGAAGCACTTATCTGGAGTTTCATCTTCCTCACTTCACCGTAATGATTATAATAAGGTTGCTTAAATTTCCATGAGAGTAGTCTTTCTTCTCTCCTTTTATTGGACAATTCCTCTTTGTCAATCAATATGGGGAAATTGAGGTGCTGTTATTGCAGGGGCCCGATAATGTAACTGTTGCAGAAAATAGGAAAGAGCGCAGAAGGTAATTCCTTTTATATGGAGTTCAGAATGAGAAACAGGAAATGACTAGTTGACATTAGTCTCTTATTTAACTATTTGAATAAATATTTTCATTTTGAAGAGCTCATGCTTTGTGCAGATACACCATGGATGCTTCAAAGCAGGGTAGACATAGTACAATGCATCTGTTTAAAGCCCGCCCTCTGAATAAAAAGGTAATAGAGAAATAAGTGCAAATTTTATGCTCAAAAGTTTGAGTAAGCACTCACAAATTTGTCTGCTTAATGCATCAATGCAGATATTTTCAAGCAAAGGAGATATGGGTGTTTTCCAGAATAGCAAGAAGGAAACCACTGTCCCAATGGTAATTCATTAATTTTCATAGTTCCTGTTTTTCTACTGATTTTTTTCTTCATCAAATTATTTGAGATACCATGATGACTTCTGCAGGAATTTAATTTACATACAGAGAAGAGGAATCAACAAAATCCACCCATAGAACTTTTCAGCAAGGTAACTGTTGGTCCTGAAGTTAAGAGAGATAAATACCTATTGCAGGATGTTACCATCATTTGTACTGTACCATTCTCATTAGTCCTTGCACTGATATACTTTACCAGACTCATATTTTCTCTTGAATGAATGCTAGCTCTCCTTGACTTCTGAACTCCAGCCTAATAGTGTGTCTCAGTTGCAAGCGCCTTGGCCAAGCTCTGTTTCTTTAAAGGTTCTCCTTGTTCCTTCTAAGCTATTCTTATTCAGCACAAGATATGTATCACCAATTAAAGTTTTCACTTTGCTCACATTTTTTTCTCTAACTGTTTCATTGGAATAAGGGCTCAAAAGAAAATATATTGAATCCTTTGCAAACAGAGCACAAGGTAAGCATGTCAACTTTCCAAAGTCATATTTGCTCTCTAAGTTAGACCATTTCCCTCTTATTAAGCTGTTATTTCAGTTTGAAATTATAAGCTTCCATGCCTTGCCATCATTCTCAGACATGGCATGAATTTTCTCTTGTAGGTGATACATCTGATGAAAGAACGGCCATCTATGCATGGTGGACAAGTTCAATTTGGAAGCAAGGGGTACATAAATGAAGTTGGAAACCAGGCAAGCAGGAGGTATGCTGACAAAAGTAGAATCAACTGGTGCTTTCAGCTATTTTTTTGTTTTTTTGTTTTTTGTGCATGCTATTTTTCTACATATTGAGGTGTGATTTTGGCTTCAATTTTCTTAGGAGCTGGGGTATCCGCTGAGAGTAAGACAAAGCTGAAATGGTTTCATCCATTTCACTTAAGAATTTCATTTGCTGTTGCCGTATGGGAATTTAATGGATGCGGAAACAGTTGACAAAGATTACGATACATTTTTTATGTATACAGAACTGACAAAGGTCTACATCTCTTAATATAAGTTACCATCTCACAGTGGTGTAAACCAAACTTCTTGCCCGGAATTCAATAAATAGGTTATACGGCCAGGGTTGTAAAGCCATCAAGGTCTTCCTACCCGCGGTAGCATCTTCACTTTTTGTAGCACTCGCTCCACTTGTGCCGGTCATCAGTGAAATATAAAGGATAATTTTGTTTTATATTAAAGAACCTTGCATCTATTTCTGGTTCATTATCCTTGCGATCTTGATTGGTTGTCTTAAGGATGATAACGAAGGTTTAGTGCAATGAAAGGCTTGTGGAGTTGTGCGCCCGACACCATTTGTAGGCAACTTTACAACACTGAGGGTATGGAGTGGGTGTTTCTGGCAATCCGTTTCACTGATTTGGTCACCTAGAACTGACTACCAAGGCTTCAATTTTATGCCAGTTGTTCGACTCTGCGAGCAGTTGAAATTTGATGCCAAAATATGAACCAATAAGATGAAACTCGCAACTTCCCATTAAAGCATTGGGCATCTTTTTCTTCTCTCTATCAATTTTAGAAAGAGGAAGGTGATGCATCAGTATTATACTCATAACAATGTCAGGCAAACACTTGATATCCCGGTACAAGATTTTCAACTTGGGGCCATTGATATATGTATATAATTCTCTTGTTTTCTATGAGTATATGCATCTGCTGACCGCCATGCCATATGGCGCTTTGACAAAACGTAAATACTCTGATTCAAATTGAAATTACCAGCCAACTAACATTATGAGCGAATGATACGGTATTAATAGTGTTCATTCCTGTCTTTCTGTTTGCCTTGGATCTTGTAACCCTCCTCATTTTCTCCATCGAGATCCTGGTTTGCTGAACTATGCCTGGTTAGAGCCTGTTTTGTCCAACGCCTTATGTCATAGGCTTTCTTGAAGGGTCTCCTCTCTCTAACAAGCTTTCTCTTTTTTATAGCAATGGCGAGATCGTTGGGGAACAATGTGTGCCAGACAAAGGCGTGGAGGAGTGTGGACACAAGCAACATGGACACCATTGTCGATGACATGAATGAAAGTGAAAGTGCAAGGACCTTGCTTAGAACGCCAGGGACCTGCTCTGCATACTTGATGGTGGCCACAGATACTGTTGTCATGGGAAAGGTGTAAGACCACCATGCCACCGAGAACCTGTAAAAATTGTTGAACTGTTATGGTTATCTCAAAAGAAATGTCAAAGCTTAGACTAGGCATCTAAAAAGGGCATCGTAGATTTCGAAAAGAGTTGGATATATATAATTTTACTCTAAATAGAGACGGTATATTGTAATTATATCAGAATTTAAACTTTTACATATTTAAATTTAAAATTAGAACAGTATTCTATAACAGAGTGATAGGACTTGCCTGAACCCTGTGAAGAAGTTAATTCGCACAACTAGAGATACATAGAGGAACAGTGCAATGAAGTAGCAAGTCCTTGACAGCCCATCAAACTCACCATATATAGTTTCCCAAGCAATGCTTGCAGCCGATGGAGCTGCAATGAACATGGAGTAAACAGGATGCAGTTCCTTAGGCAGTGCTTCACTTGTTGGCAATCTCTGGTACAAGGTCACAAACAACACAAGATAATGTGCAAAGCCAACAGCCCACAAGAACTTAGCTGGTTCCTTCCACCCAACTTCAGAGGCTAGAATTGCTCCAACAAAGTTTCCAACCACAGAGAGGTGGGAAGATGGGTTGGCCACCTTACAAAGCCGCCTTTTTCCACCCGAAAGCCACTGCCCGTAAATCTTGAGCTCGAGGAGGAAATAGGGCGCCATGAAGGCGCACCAAAGGGCAGGGTGCAGCTTCTTAGGTGCCAGCACTGGGGGTGCACCAACGGTGAGAAACATACACACAACCCATGGAGCAAAGAAGAAGTTGATGCGAACAGGGTGAAAATATTCTCTTTTCACAGCTTCAAAGTAGAAGATGCATTTGAGGATGTAGGTGAAGGTGACTGAAAGCAGGACTGCAAGAGCTAAGAGCCATAAAGCAAGGTTGATGAATGGTGTAACGTGGAGAAATTTGATAGCCGGGCTTGTTGCAAGGGCGCGCCATAAAACAGCTTGGCTACTAAGGCCAAGACAAATGCCAAAGCAACCAATTGGGAACCTGAGGAGAAAGGGCCATTTCTCATCTTTGGGAAGCAGAATGTCCTCTGAGTCCTATATTAAAAACAGAACAGAACTTAAAAATTAAGACAATTCAATCCATTACAGTAACAAATGGGGCCTATTTGGTTTGACGATAATTGGTCACAGAACCGACAGTTAAAAGTTAAAAGCTTTAATAATTACTAAAATTAATAAAATATAGTAAAAAATAACTGATAACTATTGAACAACAGCTTGTGACGAGTGTCTTAATAAAACAAACACTCTGGCCAATAATTATGATGATGATCAATGGTGACTGCATGATAGATACATTAATCATGCTTAATACACTGAAATTACTGTAAACAAATAGTGATACTTTATGTGTAACTCTGTCTAATGTCACCAGTCTATTTTCTCTTTTGTTTCTGGTATGCTTGGCAGCTGCCATAGGCAAGAACAAAGGTGAAGAAGTTGGATACAAAATTAAAGAAACAAACAAAAACTATTATTACCTTGACTTGATCTAGCTCTGGTCCTCTAAGAGCAGCAAAGTATCTTCCAGCTGGAACCCCATTGTGTGCGGAATCATCAACCCCATTGCTAGAGCCATCAGTCTTTTGGGACCCTATCTCTCTTTCCTTTCTTGCAGGCAACAAAGAGTTCTGCTTACTGAGAGTTGATTTAGTCCTGAAGATACTAAAGTCACCTTTCCTTGCTTCCCCACTAACCCCATTAATTGAATCAAATCCTCCAAAGCTACGTCCACTTCTTGGAAGAATCCTCCTGATCTCATCTTTAGCCTTGGATTCCCTATGGAGAGCTGAAAAGCCAGTCTCCAATGAAACTTGCCTGCTAAGACTTCTATGGGGTCTCCTTCCCTCTCGAAATTTGAGCTGTTTATTTTGACCCCTTTTCGCTTTTTCGACCATTTTTTCCCTTCTTTCTTCTCCTTCTTCTTCCTCATCCTCCGGCAATGCTTCATGAATATCTACAAAATGTGTCTCACGAGCAAAAGGGGAAGTTGATCTGCTCCTATTTTCCATCTTTGCTGCTTCTCAAGGCTTAACAAGTTACAAGAAATCCAAAAACGTTTTAGTCTGGTTCTTGTAAGCAATAATTTATGGTGTTCTTCATGACATTTTGCATGCTTCTGTAGAACAAATCACGAGAACGTTGAAAAAGAAGATGGCAACTTTGCTCAATTGGTAGACGAAATATAGGCCAATACTTTCTTGGGAAAAAGTGGACCTCTTGGAAGGGTTTCTCGTGACACAAAATGAAGGTTGAGATATAGTTTTCAGGAGGGTTCCTGCCAATTGGCCTTTGACCAAATGGTTCTAAGAGTCAGTCTTTCAGAACATGCGAGGATAAGTCTGACTAACATAGTCTCAAACACCCAAAAAAAAGAGAAAAAAAAACACTTCCCAGTTTGTTCATGAGGGTTCAATATGTACCTATAATTAGATCTTTTATTTATTATTTTTTTATTTTTTTGAATTCCTTAATCTTAATAATGTAGATGACGTGCCTTTGATCGAACTGAAGACGCATCTAATCAGATAGTCTTCTGTCCCTGACAGTGCCCTCGAGAATTCAGGAGCCGGGTGGGAAATGTTGTGTAACACCAAGACATATATGCTCTTCACCAGAAGGCTGCGGGTCTAACTTACCTTCAAATACTCAATGCAAACACTCAATTGTGAGACAGCTAAGTAAAAGAAAATAGTTTTAAACGGCTCAAGTTGTGAAGGGAAACTTTCACCAATTCATGCGTTTTATATACGAGGAAAAAGATACGATCATTTAAAAAAATGTGATGCAATTTGCTTGAACCTTAGCAAGACATTTATTTTTCGTATCAATGGATGCATGCTAGCTTTGTTTGCTTGAAAGGAAGTGAAACCAAAGCCCTCATTTCTATTGCATGCTTGGTTGTTAGAAGATGAAAGAGAACCCCACTCGCTAATTGCTACCACAAAAAAAAAAAAAAAAAAAACTTCTTCTCACTTCTGTTATACAAAAAAAAATGGATATTCATAATTTGGATAAATAATTAATTTATTTATTTGTCCCATTAGGAGGCCCCAGTCCTCCTTTTTCAAGTTTTGACTCTTAACTGCTAGTGGTGTACTCGAGAGATTAATTAACAAATTTAAGTTGCGATTAAACTATCCTATATTTCTATATATTGAGATTGTTCCTCTAGATCAGTCTTCTGAGTACAATTGCATATGATTTGCTCTCGGAAATTGAAATATGTATGTAACTGTGCAATTACATGCGTGCCACATCTGCCCTTTTTTTTTTTCTTTTTTTTTCATAACTTATTAACTTCAAGTAGCTAAAAAATACAAAAAACCCTTGTGTACTATGGACCATTAGGATTGTTCACAATCTGTCCAACCTGGTAAAAGCCACCTAAGCCAATCTGCTGAAACTCGCACCATGCTCTTTTCAATTTTTCCAAACTGCAAAGACGGATTTGTTGCGGATCTGGGTTTATGAAAACAGACCAAAACCAACTCAATTGGCAATATATACATATATATATATATATAGAATATAGAATATAATAATCCACAAGAACTCAAACTCAAGACCATTAAGACGTTATTTGGAAGTATAAAGAATTCAATTACTAAAAACAAAATTAATACGACTGCGTATCCTCGCCATCAGAAATCGCACGTGTGCGCTCTAAATTGATGGAAATCGTCGCTCATCGTCATCGATCATCACAAGCTTCTTTGAGCTTCCATGTCTCTGCTTACACTCCCAAAACGACTCATTTCCTCGTCGTTTCGCTCCACACCGTGTCATCAATCCCTCAGAACAAGAAGACAGTTCTGTATCAAAATGTCGGCCGGGTCGCCTCAACCTCTGACTCAATCCATCACCTTGCCGAGTCAACTCAACCAGCCGGTCGAGATCGCCGCCGCCCCCGGTGTCTCCGATTCCGAGTTCAGGCGAGCCCAAAGCTTCTCTTTTCTAACTCAAATTCCCTTTTATTCAGTGCTAAACTGTAAAGATTGAAGCTTTTTGCGATTTGGTGCGCTTTTCTTTTTCTGGGTAGGATTGCCATTGAGTCCTCGTTGTTCAAGCAGTGGCTAAAGAACTTGCAATCCGAAAATGGGGTTTTAGCCAACGGCGTTTTTTGGTTGAAACGAGTGCTTATTCAGGTAGGTAGACATTATGTTTTTGGTAGAGAAGAAATGGGAATAAGAAGGTTTTGAACAAATTGGTTTTTGGGTGTTATCTTTGGAGATATTGTTATGAATTCTATCAGGAAAACTCTCAGCTTTTTCCCCTCCCTCTGGAATTTCATCTTCCCAAGTTTTCATGTCATGAAAAATATTACATACAAACAGTTTTTATTTTTAACTTTTACAAACACATAGTTCCTAATAGATCCTAGCGAATTTAGGCACGCTGCATGATTAGTGCTTATATGAAGGGCAAGCCTTGATTCAATGATAAGGTTAGTAAAGGGTGTGGCGGGTGAGCTTTGGTGTATTGGTAAGGTTACTCAATTGTGGTACGGAGGGTCAAGTGGTGGAAACAGTCTCTTTGTAAAGTAACATTTAGCATTTGTTCACTTGAACATTCTCCAAACTCTAGAGTGTGAGAGTATGGAGCAATGAAAATGCCCATAAGGTGTTTCTATGATTCTTTAGAAGATTTTTTTTAATAAAATTATCATTGTCCAGGGAATAAGCTGCTGTGTCATTGTTTTCAGGGTGTGGATATGTTTGGAAAGCGCATAGGCTTTCTGAAATTCAAAGCGGACATTTTTCATAATGAAACAGGAGAAAAGGTATCTGACCAAGTCCCTGCATAGCCTTAAAGTGTGCAAATTGTGCAAAATGTTATATGAACACTTGGCTTTGAATGATGCTGTGGGGAAGGAAATGTGTATTTCTTCTTGCACACTACAAGCTGTGAAGTGCTTCAGTTTCCAGTGATTTTGCAAGGATTGAAACATGCTTAGATACCAGGTATAGTATTTGCCCGAGGACCAGCTGTAGCAGTGCTGATTCTTTTGGATTCTGATGGTGAAACATATGCTGTTCTTACAGAACAGGTAAATAGTGGTGTCTTTATTAGCTTTTATCTCATTACTGGCCTGTAGTTCTTGAATTAAAAGAAACAAATAGCAATATTTTGCTTGAAAAGATGGATGCTTTTCTCTTGCTATTTATTGAGCTCCTGATAAACATGTACACATGTTGAAGGCTCGGGTCCCTACTGGGAGTGTTGTGCTGGAATTGCCTGCCGGGATGTTGGATGATGACAAGGGTGATTTCATTGGCACAGCAGTCCGTGAGGTCTCTCTCTCTCTCTCTCTCTCTCTCTCTCTCTCTCTCTCTCAGCATATATAGTTCTCTTCAATGAACACCAGTATTTTTTCTTGAGAAGTCAGAAATGCGATCCTAGCAATGACAAATACATCAGAAAAACTGTCTATACTGAAAGCCTTCAAAGGCTATGTCATCTCAGGAGAGGATACAGTTCTTTCAATAGATTGACCACTATTGACTTAGATACTAGTATTCAATATTTATCTTATTTCTCTGACAGGTTGAAGAGGAGACTGGCATTCATTTAAAGGTTGAAGACATGTTTGACCTCACTTCCTTCCTGGACCCCTCTACTGGATGCAGAGTTTTTCCTTCTCCTGTGCGTTTTCATTTTATTTCACTTTTCTAAGCAGTATTTGAGTTTAAGAGAGACATTGGTTTGCGTAAGCATACATTCGGCATATTGTTAGACAACACCAGAACACATGAAGTTAATGTGCTTCTAACTAGGTATTGGATTACTTTGCATTTTAGGAAATATGTAATCACGATTTGGAACATTTCGAACATATATTATTATATATTTGTTCCCTTTCTGCAAGAATTTCTTGTTAATTATCAAATCATATATATGGAAATATGGTCATGATAGATTCTTTTCCTTTTTCCTCTGTCTTTGTTTTTTTTTTTTTAATTAAATTTTAGATAAATGAATTGAATTCATTACGAAAAAGACTACGCAGAAGAATAGTCCTGCAACAGGTCTTTATTTATAACCACACAAAGATTAATGTTAGGGATGGTATAGCTAATGAATTGAGCTGGCTTAGAGCTACTAAGAACTTAAAAAGTGCTTTATGAAAAAGTGTGATGGTTATTTTGACAAGTCAACTAAGTGAGAACTTGCACTGCTTCTTTGCTTTCTGTGGATAGGGTGGATGTGATGAAGAACTTAGAGTTTTTCTGTATAGAGGTTGTGTAGATAGAGATATAATCACACAGCTGCAAGGAAAAGAGACTGGCCTGCAAGGACATGGTGAGCTGATCAAGGTTCGTGTGGTTCCCTACCGGCAACTTTGGCGCATGACTGCTGATGCCAAGGTGTTAATGACCATTGCTTTATTTGAGATGGCAGAGAGAGAAGGACTGCTGCCGCTGAAAACCTAGTGGGTTATCTCCCGGACCTCTTGTCCACAAGACATATTTCATTGCTATTCCAATATATGGGTGTATGGACTCTGTTTATCCAGTTTATAAGGGGCCATCTTAGCTGTATCGAGCTGCATCGATGGATTGATGTGCTACCAATATCCTGTTGGATGATCATACCATGAAAATTCTATCTTTTCTTTCATTTTTAAATAGTTGTGCTACATGGGGTCAGTCCGCACTTGTGTGAAAGCTAATCTCCATGTTACTTGGATAAGCGTGAAAGCCATGGTTCTATAGGTTCATTCCCGACTAAATACATTAAGCTTGCTGGAGCTTTTTATGATATCCTGAAGGAGGTAGATATTGAGAGTAAGTTGGATTAAATCTAAGTAATTCAGAGAGTCATGACCTAAGTGATCTCCTGGACGAGGTAGATATTGAAAGTTGGATTAAATCTCAAGTGATTCAGAGTCGTGACCCAAGAATGCACTGACGATTGTTTTTGTTTATTTGATGTGATGCTTCATTCGCCTAGAGTAAAAGTAGAATAGGACCTTAGCCACATTTCAGAAATAGTGGTCTAAACACTGAATAATAGCCTCGTCCTAGGCCAAAGCTAGCCATCTTCATGGTTTTGCCCCCGAAAGGGGATTTGGTAAATTACAAAAATGAGAGCTGCCCTCATTTATTTATTGAATAAATGTCATCTCTGTATCTGTGTTTATATTCAACTTGGCATACCCAAAAATGGAAAAATGTAGAACCTCAGACATAGTACATAGCGAAGGAGGTGCTTTAGACATTGACTACTCAAGTAATCAGAACTTGCTGGTGACAAAGTCATTGTTGCTCGATTCCCATATTGTGGTCCCATCACATGTGCAAAGCTTTTTGTAGTTCTCACCAACTCCGGCACTTCTAGCTATTACTGCTGCCGTAAGACCTGTATCCAATTTATCTTCAGTTTCATAAACCACCACTGATCTCCCAATCAGATCTGGGATTCGTAAATTCTCTTTGATGCCTGAGAAGAAGGCTTCTCCTTTATCATTAACGTATAATGTTCCCAGGTCGCCAAGAGGCTGGCAAAGAATTCAGTTTGAGTAAATGCTATTATAACATGTCATCACAAACATAAAAGGCAGAAAAGCACTTAGAAAAATGAGTAGGGAAATATTACACAGGAGTATAGCAAATGATGCAATATACAGTTGGCATAAGATACATGAAGCAATTGCTATATGACATCGATTATATGTAGATGCCTGAAACAAATGAGGGGCCAAGGCAAAATTACCTAAATCAACGTCTTATAAGAAAGTCTGCTCCTAACTAGTCTTGTTATCTTTTTCATATGGTAAGTTTGCAAAAGTTCCTTTGAGCTGTGGCAAAAATTGGAAGCATGACATACTAGAGTTAGGCGCAACTAGATGCAAACCTCTTGTTCAGCTACTCCATCTGTTGGATTAAAAATTTTCCCCGTGCTTGCCGCACCTTGTGTCAGATCACCAAACTCATTGATAGACCAACTGTGTCTCCCAGGAGACAATCCACTGAAGCTGGCTTCAATCCTTGCCAGTTGCATATTCACCTGAGCAAATCGAACAACTCCGAAAATATCTGGACCTTTGAACTCAGCAACAGCAGCAGACACCAGAAAGTCTGGGGCATGAAAACACTTGAGATTACTTCAGAAACTGCAACTATATCAAAAGCAAAAGAAGTGCAGAAATCTGCAGGACTATCTAACTCAGTTCAGATAACAAAAACAGATGCGAAACAAAAATCATTAAGAAATATTAAAGGAAACCATAAAAGTTTGGTTGAACAACCTTCCGGGACCCCTTGGCCAATTAATCTGGTTTGTCTACCAGTCTGCTCCAAAGCTTCTGTCATCGTCCTCACAGATGAGGAACCAAGAATTCGTACTACTTGGTTTCCCAAATCCACCTCAACATCCTTCACTCCTGAAGTTGTTCCCAAAAACACATCATATAAAACAAACCAAACTAACAGTTCTCAAAAGGGAATAACATTCTTCATTTCTTGTGAAACAGCTAGGGTTTATACTTTATCCAAAGAGAGTAGAACGTACCCTGAACAGTTTGTAACTTATTCTTGACGGCCTTAACACAGCCTTCGCACTTCATATCCACCATGAATTCTGTCTGTTACAAATTAATGCAGGTGATTTCCGAATTAGCAACCCACATAATTCAAATTCGGCTGAAACTGAATGAAGCCAAGTTCCATCGAAGATATCAGCTTGACAAAATCACAGAATACCCTTTGAAAATTGAACTAAATCAAAGCCGCTTCAACATATCTAACATCAGCAACGTCTATAATCACTCAAAATTCATGCCCAAAATTAGCTTACACCCATCTCAAAAGAAAGACAAAGACTTACAAGAAGCTCGGGTAAGACCGCGTCCTCCTGAAAAAAAAAAAAAAAAAAAGAGTCAAGATTCAAACTTTAGCCATGAAAATGAAAGCTTTTGATCCAAAAACAAGTGGGTACAAGTCAAAAATGGTGCCTGTGAGGTGGGTTTGTGATCTGAAGTGGGGGCGTCCATGCTGAGGGCAGAAGGAGGCTGAGCCAAATTCTTCCCGAGGCCAAAGCAAGTCAAAGAGGAAAGTGGTAATGAAGAAACCGAGAGGAAAGGGGGGTTTTGGGGTTTAGGATTTCGATGAGACGATTGAGAGGAAGATGAGACACGAGAATGAGGGAAAGCTGCTGGTAGACTGAAGGCCGCTATGGCTACCTTTGCCGTTGCTGTGACCGATCTGAAAAATGCCATTTTTATTGTTTTTGTTTAGTATTCTTAAATTTGTTAGTGTTTTTCTGATTGAAATAAAAGTGCTGACTCTCTGGACAATTCCGGAAGCATTTTGATTTTCCTTTTGTTTTATTATTTTTAAATAAATCTTGTTTGCTGTTTTTTAATTTGTTTATTGCTTTCCAATTGCAAAATTACTAATAATTTTATTTTGAATATTCCCCTGTTAAAACTTTAATGCATTCTCTTCTAAAATAGCGAAAATAAGAATTGTAAAAACTAAAAATTTTAGATCACTGATAAATATATAAAACTAATTTTCCTCCGTTACAAACTTCAGGGTGGTAATAACGCCACCCTCAGCTTCGACCTTTTGCCTTTTCAAGTGCTGTGCAATTCTAAATCAGAAACTAGAGTTGAGAAGCAACAACTGATTAAGAAAACTCGTATACTCGCTTGCTTGAATTTAGTTTTCCTCTCAGTGGTTCTTTACAGGACAACTCATATAGAGACATTCGGAAGTTCGTTCGGCATATTTTTAGGAGCCCAATTGCTGTCATATGGCAACCATGTATATCTGAAGCGTTTTGTTTTTGTTTCTTTTTTTTTTTTTTTTTTTTGGTTCAAGCGAACCAAAGTCAGTCACTCTTTCTAAGCCATCAATTCTTGTCCATAAGTTCATCCATGTTAATTTAATGGAACCATGTAATCTCCTATTTATATCATATTCATTATTTGTATTATCTTTTCTTGTTCGGTATGGATTACATGCTTATAACTACGTTTGTAGATTCTCAATCTTTTTGTTGTGAGGAGGCTATATTTTGTTTTTGATATTCTTACATTGCAGTTCTTTTTTTATTTATCTTCAATGATGAGGGCTAACTCCTTCGAATTTATCTGATTATTCTCAAGTGAGTTTTCAGCTCTTCAACTCTGTTGGGAGTTCTCCGCAAAGAAAGCATTTCTCCATGATGTTTAAGAGAACTCACAATAATTGAAAAACAACGTCTGTTAGACTACTGAGCTATGATGATTTCCAAGTGTCAATTAGGTCCTGAACTGAAGATGTCGACTTCGTTGTCAACCTTTACCATTTGACCACCTCACAGACATACATAGAATAAGTCTGTCTATGCCTTTTCTTTTTCTTTTTGCGTTCTTCTTCAAAACACAAGCCCGTAATCTTGGAAACTGTCCTGAAATGTTCAGGAGCAATTCCTGGTTCATGCTAATTGCTAGAACTCGCTTAATAGACGATGACAGAACCTTTTTTTTTTTTTTTTTAAATTTTCCCAGAAGGTTGCTTTGGTTGTCTCAGGGATTGGATGCTGTCAATCAGTGGTTCACAATGCTAAAACTTTGCCATCGGGCCATCTCCAACACCAGCATCATTGATTAACCCTGCACGTAACGGCCTTGACGATACATAAATATGTTTGGAACAAATTTTAAAATGAAAGTAAAATATATCTTAATTTATTTAATTGTTATAAAAAAGTATTTTTATATAAAAATAAAATACAAATTTTTATTTATTAATATTAAAAGATATATTTTTTTTACTAAATGTCTCTTCAATGATTTTCTTTTAATTGAAAAGAATAAATATAAGAAGAAATATATTATTTTTTAATAAAATAATTTTCTATAATATACAATTTTTTAAAAAAATTTAATTTTATTAGTGTATAGTTATATTATATTATATTTTATAAAAAATTATTATAATCTAATTTTATTATTATAAAAATAAATTTTAATATATAATTAATTTTTTTTTTCAATTTTATTATAAGTTTGTTTTCAATTTAATAAAATACAATTATAACAATAAAAAGAATAAAATTAAATTATGTGTTTCACACGTCGAATTAATTATTCATTTGAAAATATTTGAAATCTTTTTATTTATGTATCCACGAGTGTACCTAATTTTTGTGTTCAAGAGAATTTCGGGAATTCTCTCATCAAGGTTCTCATGCCAAAATTTGCCCTCCATAAGTTTAATCGTCAATTTCTTTGTTTTTGCGTGACAAAGGCACAACCAAAGCGTTACTCAATACAACTATAAAGTTGTGCACAATGCTCAACTCAAAAGCCTCAACTTTTGAGTTTATTTGCACAACTATGTCCTTTGAGTCATATTATTAGGGTGTTTTTTTTTTTTTTTTTTCTCTAACGTGATATTTCTGCATAACTTACACGCAACCTAATGAATCTTCGCTTCAAGTATGAGTCTCTATGCACGGAAGCAGTCTGAGAGGAACACGAGAAGTAGAGAAATCCAAAACGTCGAGCTCATATAATGTCTTTACTTAACCATGAGGTCATAGGAATCCACACAAAGGCTCAAACGGTCAACACGCCGGCATATGCTGAATCATTTACTCTGATACCAAGACGTTTTGGGGTTGAAAATCCAATGCCAACATGCCTCATACGTAGTTGTGTACAATATTTAACTCAAGAGTCTGAAATTATGAGATTATCTGTGCGACTATGTATTTAAGTTATATTAGTAGTGTTTTGATTTCTAACGTGAGATTATTTACTGTTATTTCTGTGACTTCGCTGACGAAAACAATACAAGTATGTTGTGCTCAATAATTGAACATATATGCAATTCTCATTGCCTAATCCGGACACTAAGCCATCCGGCTGTACATAGTAAATCATAATGCACCAAACGGTAGATTTTGTTTTTTCTCTTTAATTCGAAGAGCAAGAAGTGCATTTCACTAATATAAAGCCACGAACAACTAGTTAGAATAGAATTGGAAAAGCAAACTTTGACTACAGTGGAGGAAACCTCGAGGGATGGCTAACAGGCTAGCAGGCAAGCATCTGGCCAGCAATGTCTATTGTGGCATTGAAAGAGACAAAGGGGGATCAAATAATTGGGACAATCATACTAGTTATTGGAATCTTAAAACTTTTTATATTTTTATAATACGCTCTTATTACATTTTTCCTGTTTTTTTTTTTTTTTCTTCGTTCGAAAGGAGAACAATTGCATTATACGTTTGCATTCTGTCACTACATGACAGTTGACCTAGTCGCAGAAATGTTTGTAACTCTTTTTCGACGACGACGAAGAATCCTAGGACACATGCCAAGTTGTTAGCACGGCCTCTACCGTCGCGCTAGAAATGTTTGTGGCTCTTGGTATGTTGTCTTGGTGATTTGTGCTGCCATGTGTGCGTTCAATTATTGATAATTAAAGGAGCAATAGATGAACAGATGGATGAGAATGTGTAGCTTTATGAGCGCGGAATGGCTGGGTGGGTTCTTCATCCACGACAAGGCCAGGATAATTTTTTGGGACTTTTTTTTTTTTTTTCCCCCCGGAGATTCTTGAATCCACACACATATGCAAAAGCTAGCATGTGCAAGAACCCCACTTCTTACATAGCAACTCTAATTTCAGACATACGTCCCGAAATAGATTACCCTATTGGGACACGAAGACATCTTTGTAAATTAAAGGCGGGAATAAGATGTCATATGTCTGTGCTGTCTCCAGAATCCAAAATGAGTGAATCTCATGAGACACTTTTTATGCACTTTAAAGTTCATGAGAGAAAGGCCTTATCAAGCTCATGAAAATTAAGCCAGCGATGCAATCATGGCATACGTACATTGCATAGTGTGTTAAAGTTCAACTAGGTGGTCACCTAAAGGTATCAGACAAGCCATCCAGTGCTGAACCAAGATAAACATATGTCCGGTGAATTTGTGCAACATATGTTTTTTTATGGCATGATCGTTTGATTTTTAAAATTTACATCGACAAGCGAGCATTCTTAGGAACTGTATTGTCAGATTCTTGACTTTGGCCGTATTAATGGCGATGTTTTTAACAAGTTCCGGCAGGCAATTGTCACTTCTGGGAGTGCCTGCCAATGTTTCAAATTAAAATTCACTCATGGTTATGCCATATAAACGTCGATGGGATTGTGGTAATGAATCACATTTCCTTGCATTTTCCAGTACTCTATGAATATGGATATCAGGAAGTTTAAAATCTTGCCAACCATGGCTACAACCTTTCTTGTTAGTCTCATCTTCATGCTTTGTTTGTCTCAAGCAAACAGTGAGGGAGCACAGGGAATTGCAGATACCAAAGGAGAAAGTGAGTTAAAGACTTACATTGTTTTTGTCGCAAAACGAGACGAGGAAATCTCTGAACAATCTGAAGATGTAGAAAGCTATTACCAGTCATTTTTGTCTGATAGCATCTCAGACACAAATAACCAAGGCCGCATGGTGCACATGTATCGAAATGTGGCTAGTGGGTTTGCTGCAAAGCTGACAGCAGAGGAAGCAAAAGCCATGGAGGAGAAGGATGGTTTTCTGCATGCCTGGCCTCAGAAAATTTTGCCTCTGCATACAACTCATAGTCCAAGATTCTTGGGTTTGCAACAAGGTTTTGAATTTCCTGGCTTTTCAAGCTTTCGGAACTATTCCAGTTATGGAAAAGGAGTGATTATTGGAGTTTTGGACACTGGTGTATCACCTGATCACCCTTCATTCAGTGATAAAGGCATGCCTTCTTCCCCTGCCAGATGGAAAGGAAAATGTGAATTCAAAGGTGCTCTCTGCAATAAGAAGCTCATTGGTGCAAGAAATTTTGTTTCTGATTCAAATGAAGGCAAAGGTCAGGCACCAATTGATGAAGAAGGGCATGGTACGCACACAGCCAGCACTGCAGCTGGAAATTTCGTGAATGGCGCCAATGTGTTTAGTAATGCCAAGGGCACAGCAGTTGGTATGGCCCCTATGGCTCACTTAGCCATTTACAAAGTTTGCGAACTTTTTGGATGTGCTGAAAGTGACATATTGGCTGCAATGGATGCTGCTATTGAGGATGGAGTAGACGTGCTTTCTCTTTCCCTTGGCGGTCCATCAAGGCCCTTTTATCATGATGCGATTGCACTGGGAGCATTTGCAGCTATTCAAAAGGGAATTTTTGTTAGTTGTTCGGCGGGAAATTCAGGCCCAGAACTTCAGTCTACATCGAACGAGGCCCCATGGATTCTCACTGTTGGTGCAAGCACCATAGACAGAAGCATAAGAACAAGAGTGAGGCTTGGAAATGGTCAATCATTTTTAGGTGAATCCGTCTTCCAGCCAAAGATCGCTTTTCAGACATTTCTGCCTCTTGTTGCTGCAGGGAATCATGGCTCTCAATCATCGCCATTTTGCGGCTCAGATTCATTTAATGGTGTTAATGTGAAAGGCAAGATTGTCCTTTGTCAGAGAGGCGGAAGGATAGGAAGAGTTGCGAAAGGAATAGAAGTGAAAAATGCTGGTGGAGCTGGCATGATTCTCATGAATGAGAAGCTTGATGGCTACAGCACCTTAGCTGATAGTCATGTACTTCCTGCATCGCACATAAGTTATGCAGGTGGACGGACAATCCAGGCCTACATAAACTCAACATTATCGCCAACGGCAATGATTGCATTTGAAGGAACTATACTCGGTCTGCTTGATGCCCCGGCCGTGACCTCCTTTTCATCTAGAGGCCCAAGCGTGGCAAGCCCTGGTATCCTGAAACCTGATATTATAGGCCCTGGAGTGAACATTCTAGCGGCATGGCCAATTTCTGTAGAGAACA
>CM034058.1:1198736-1317683 GCA_019804595.1 Bruguiera parviflora | reverse complement strand
AGTGGCATTGCTGCTTTGCTGAAGGCCACCCACCCTGACTGGTCACCTGCCGCCATCAAGTCTGCTATAATGACTACTGCTTATACAGTAAGCCGCGCGGGCATCCTAATTCAAGATGAAACACGTCGACCTGCTGACATCCTTGCTACCGGAGCAGGCCACGTTAATCCAAGAAGAGCTATCAATCCGGGGCTTGTTTATGACATCAAGCCCGCCGACTACCTTCCTTACATGTGTGGCTTAGGCTATACAGACAGAGAAATATCCTATCTTGTCCAGCAAAAGGTCAAGTGCTCCCAAAAATCAAGCATACCTGAAGCACAGCTGAACTATCCTTCATTTTCAATCGTATTGGGCAAGCAAACTCAGAAATACACCAGAACCGTGACAAACGTTGGAACTGCTAGTTCAACTTACGCTGTTAAGATCCAACCGCCAATGGGGACCAGCGTCGGCGTGAGTCCTGATCAGCTGGTATTCAATAGGGTTAAACAGACAGCAACGTACACCGTGACATTTAGCAGAACTGGAGGGAGCATTGGTGCTAATTTTTCTCAAGGATATATCCTTTGGACTTCCAATAATCTTTATGTCAGAAGCCCGATATTGGTCGCGTTCTCCAAGCACTAGGTGTGCCAGAAATTGGCATGCATTTCTTACACCAAGCTTGCTTATTTCCTGTTGCCTGTAACCATTTACAGACATTGTCTTCTTTGCTATGAATTCAGAATAATGGACTTTCTATCTTGGCGTGTTAGATTTTCATCAAATAAGAACACTTTCTCTCTCTCTCTTTTTTTTTTTTTTTTATAATTCTGGAGTAAACCTAAAGAGGATTAGGTTTCTTACTAAGGCTTAAGAATCATGGATTCTTTTTTAAATTTGGATACCAAAGTTTCTCGCCTTTGGGTACAAGTTCATTCTCGTAAACTTAGGACCTAAAACTTCAAGGTAAAGTTCAGAGTATTAAGGTTTTACGATGACTCTTATTTTATTACCTTTTGTCCTGCCTGGGGACTCCCTACACCAAACGTTTGATGCTAAAAGGGTTCTAATATAATTTTTAGTATCCCCAGCTTCCTCACAGTTAAAACACAAAGGGAAAACTTTAATCAAAGTTTATTGAGCTGCAAAGATGATGCACATTCGTACTCCGGTAATCGGATGGTGAATAATGATCTGATATGAATTGAGAGTAGCTGGTCTGGTTCTAGTAACAGTATATTCTAGTAGCAGTGCATTAGGTTGATTTGCTGCAATGCTGTAGGGAGTGTTTGTATACTGTGCAGCTGGAAATTCTGGCCCTTCCAACAGCAAGTTATCTAATGAAGCCCCATAGATTCTTCGCGGTTGGATTGGAGCAAGCACCATTAATGGAAAAATTGTTGATACAATAAACACTCAAATGAAATAAGAATTTTACAGGGAGTTTCTTTTGAAAAAGAGAGTTCAATGTATAAAACTTTTACACTCATTTCTAATAAACTATTATAAATCATTATTATTTTTACAGACAATTTGTCACAATTCAAACTTATAATTTTTAAGAGAAAATAAAGTAATCTTTTTATCACACCAATGCCCACCCTGCATGGTAAATCTCTCTTCCAGCGGAAAAAAATTTCCTTCTAACTGTTCAGGCTGGGATGAACGCTACTAAACCAGAGTATGCGCTGTGTGGAGCATTGAAAGGTTTTGCCGTGGTAGGCAAAGTAGTCTTGTTTTACAAAGGAGAGGCATGGCTAGACTTGCAAAAGGGCAGGAAGTGAAAAACACCAGTGGTGCTGCCATGATGCTTGCAAATGACGAAGCAGCCACTAACACACATGTGGCGACAATTTCATTCAAGGGAACTTCCATTGGAGAGACATCGTCTCCAGCTGTTGCTGCCTTCTCATCAAGAGGTCCTAACTCGTGAAGCCTAGGCATTACGAAACCAGACATTATTGGGCCTGGGGCGAGCATTCTAGCTGCTTGGTCATTCTCTCTTGACAACAATTCAGGTTCTAAAGCAACCTTCAACATTGAGTCAGGCACGTCAATGGCCTGCCATCAAATCAGGCTTAATGACTTCTGCCAATATCGTGATCTCAGAAGGCAAACCTATTGTTGATCAAACACTTATTAGCCATTGATTCTGACCATGTTTATCCATCGAAGGCCAGAAACCCAGGATTCAACACGGTGGTTATATTCCTTACATCTGTGGAGTGGGATACAAAGATATCGAGGTTAGCATCATTGCAGACAGACCGACCAGCTGCCATATAACACAAAATATACCCCAAGGGCAGCCAAACTACCCATAATTCTCTGCTACACTGGGATCTTCGCAAACATTCTCAAGGACTGCAACAATTTTCAGCAATGTCATTTCCAATTATGTTGAGACCATTTTTTCCTCGCCGGGAGTTGATGTCGCTGTCCAGCCCCCTAGACTCTCCTTTTAAAAGGCAAACCAGAAAGCAACATACACGGTGACATTAGCCATTCTTCACAAGGTGGCAGCATCAGAAAATTTGCTCAAGGATACATTACAAGGATATCTGCTAAAAAATCAGTCAGGGGTTCAACCTTTCTGATACTCAAGTGAGAACTTCTGCAACTATACATTGTAGCAAGCAATCAGCACTACCATGATATGATCTACAACTCTTGGCTTTAAAACACGTAGTTTGGATATTTTCTTTGTTACAAATAAATGCATCCAAGTATCATTCTTTTCAACATCAATGATTTCTGTACTCTGGTCTGCCTTCCTCCCTACTAAAGCAGGGAGAGATGTAAACAGATCCATGGCTGGGGTAATCTAAGAGACTTGAACCTGACAATTGGAAAACATTCTCTCTAATAAGTGTTCTGGGCGCCATATGAATACATGGAAGAAGCATCGAAAATTAGATATATAGAACTCATAGAAGATAGATTTCTTCTTCTTATAACTAATTAAAAGAAGAAATAAATGTTTTACTGCTGTGAAATATTACATAAAAGCATTCAGCACAATGAATGAAAACTGCAAGAGATCAGGCCATTCATATGACAATGCAAAACCATACCTAAAAACCCTATCATCCATCATTTAGTTCATATGGTTGCATCTGGTCATAACAATGCAGTGGTACATTATCTATCCAAATCAGTTTTTTTTGCATGCAAGACATCTATGTCATTAGCAAATGCTTAAAATAGTAAAGTACATTACACACTTTTAAGAGAAACTCTTTGAAACCAATTGTCTGGGCACTGTACAATATGATTGTACAGGCATCAATCCATTAGGTCCAAAAACCCAAATCTAAGGTAATTGACCAAGAATTAAACAATATGACGAAAGCACCACACTAAATTATGGTTCTAAGGCCAACCTTGTATGCATAGTTGATATCAGGCAACACTAATTAAACTTCATTCATCAAGCTGTTGAATTCAATGACACAAATTTGAATAATCAGAAAGAGACTACAATTTGAGAAACCCAAAATTTTAGGATAGGGCTATTGTGCTTCAGTCATCTTTTTTCTTCCTCTTTACCCCTTTCCTTTATAATCACATATATGACAACAATTCATATCAACCTCCCAAATTCACTTTCTCATAAAAGCCCGTGCAATAAATCCTAGTCAAAGACTCCAATACCAAATTTCAAGTACCAAAACTATTGAAGCACTGGCTTTCAACTGTGTTTCAATTCAAGCTTCTGCTGGGCTGAAGGAATTCTCTGCAACTGTGGCTAAATTATCAATCATGTGTTCCATTTTTGGGCTGAAGAACAGCACTTCAATCTTCTAGGAAGGGCCAAAGGGGTGAAGAAATGCTTTATCAACATATCCTATTGAAAATGCAGGTGAAGAATGGAAGTGCAGAACTTAAATCCATGTAGACTCATCAACCAAAGCCAGGTGGCACTTCAGGGTCCTCATCGCTACTGTCAAAGGACTGCTTGTGCTCAACATCTGCAGAAAATCCCAGTGGCACACCAAGATCATTGTCGCCTGCCTCTGTTGTATCCTCTGGGTGATTGGAATTTGGCACACCATTCATTTCTTCCATAGCCTCTTCACAGGACTTAGGTCTCTGCAACTCCTCTTTGCATTTGTGGTTGTTGTTCAGATGATTATTGGACAGGGAGAATCCAGGTGGTTCTTGTGGCTCACCATCACACAAATTATCGTCAATTGTTTCACCGGAGGAATTAACAGCGTCTTTGTTCTCAACTTCATTCTGGATTTGTATTGCATCATGAGAATATGATTTACCCTCTTCCTTCCTTACAGGCTGCACCAGTTTATTATAGACAGATTGTACTGTCTGTGCAATTTCATTTTTCATGCCGTCACCCGATCTAATTATTTCCCACACACCATCAGAAAGCACGTTCATCACTTTGCTCCTAGTGACCGTACAAAAAGGGGGCATATTACACGATGTTAAATTTCACTATCTGATCACTATTATTGTCCATAAATAGAATGGAATGACTCAAATGATAGCATTCAAATCTATCAAGCTTGATGGATAACTTTGTTCCCATAACTAATGTCTTACAATCCAAAGTCTTGAGACCACATCAACTATTCTATCACAGATATACAAGACACCCTTTTTGACCACAGAAGATTGGCAAGTCCTCCAACTTCTTAAGAAAACTTAAAAATGGTAGAATTTGAAAGCATTAAACTGCAGAGAAAGAGAAAAACTTACCCAACCTCATCAAATATGGCATCTGAAAGTTGTCTGGGTTTCATACTTGCAGCACCAGCTTGATTAAGCACTTCTGATTGCCTCACAGTGGAGATGATGTTGCTCCGCAATTCTTCCTGCTCATTAATGCCTTGCTTAGAATTGTTCGTTATTTTATGCACGAAGAGAAAAGGTGAACCACAAGAATAGCCAAAGCGTCAAATACAACTTTTCTCAATAAAATTCAGACTCAGCTGCTACAATTTTCAGTTTATACAAACTCACAGCATTCAGAGCATAAAAGGATATCCATGGATTAGCTTAAAGTCATACAAGAAAACTTCTTTTCTCTCACCTGCACAAGGGGTTCACCTCCGTCCCTTTTTAGTAACAACATCATGCAAAACCAAATAAGCCAATCAAAATCTGAACATTGACTTGCACCGTAGTCCAATGCGGCTCAAAAAGGGACTATACAAATTCAAGATCCAATCTTTAAATTTTACCCGTGAGTTTAGTCAAATACATGTTTTTCGAAAGAGATTTTTTTACTTTTTATTAACAACACCGTATAAACTAAATAGTCCATCCGAAATCGAAACATCAACTTTAACTATCACCGGAGTTGAATGTAGCTAGAAAAAACAAAAACAAAAAAAAACAAAACAAAACAAAACAAAACAAAAGCCCTACAAATTCAAGATTCAATCTTTTGTCTTCTACATGTGACTTAAGGCAGGCAGGCGCAAGTTTCTTAAATCAAACCCACAAACTTTCTTGAAACAAAACACCCAATTAAGACAACCCCAGTTGCTGATTATATCAAAAATCATGAAAAGCGAAGAAAAGGAACCCTAAGACATTAGGAGGAAGAGAAAGGGACAGCGTGTTTTGGGTCCTACGTTTTCTTTGAGCTTGCGGATGATCCTGAGACGAAGGTTGTCGAAGTCGCCGTCGTCCTTGAGTTTGGCTATAACATCGTCCTTGCTCACTGTTGTTGTTGGATTCTGCATTGCCATTTGACCGTTGTTACTGCAATTCTCCATTTGTTTGGCTTTGGCCTCCTCGTCCTCCATTCGTTTGCGTCCTAAAATTTTCTTCTTCCTTTTTTTTTTTTGTTTTTTCCCGAAGGGGTTTTTTATGTCTGTTTGATTGAAGTATTTATACACACCGTGTGACAAAAATTCTTCCGGGAGTGTAGGCCTCACCCCAATTAAAATAAAATTTTTTAGCATGTATTATTATTAGAAAGAAAGTATTAATTCAACCAAAAAAAAAAAAAAAAAAAGAGTCCTCCGCAAGACTAAAAATTTTGAATCTGAATGTTAATTAATAATATATTTAGATTTTTAATTTGAAAAAATATCTTAAATTTATCTTCAATGAAACAATGGATTTATTTATTTATTTATTAAAAATTTCGTCAGACCATAAATATTTTAGTATTTTATTATTAAAATATTTCGTGTGGTGGTGACGAATACAAGGGCATCTTCAATGGAGGGACCTGGAAAAATAAAAAAAATAAAAAAAAGAGTTTTTTGTGCACCTTTTTTTTTTTTTTGTTTTACGAGAAAATTTGTGGATTTAATCCACTAAATAGTTTTAAATGTCATGGAAGCGATGCTACCCAGCTATGGGTAATATTGTTCATTCATCACCTTTTCGTTTTTTGTCAATTTTCGTGCCATTTGAGTTTGTAGGTAACATTTTGGATAGTAAATTTTGGATCAAGAAGAAAAAAAATAATTTTGCTTCTGAATCTCAGTCCTCTAACTTGAACAAGTAGTGCTTTTTGGTCTATAGCCTTTGTCCCTATATTAGGCTACAAGGAAAGCAAATATGGCACATCAGATTCAGATCAAAAAGAGAATGTTGAGTTCTCGATGTAATAACACTCCAAATATGTGCGTCAATTCATTCGATTTGGGACTGCAGTAGCGAAAAGATGCTAATTAACATCCATATTCATGATTTCTGTCAATATATCACCACTATTTATTGCATAATTTCTTTCGCTGCTTTGGTCTTGATATGCAACGATTGCCAGCCCTCGTACAAATCCTTTGATAAAAACTACTTGGCATGCACCACAGAAATTTTGCTATAAATTGTCGAGCTCCAAGCTGTTGAATGCATACCCTGCACACTTTGAACCATCAGTGTTTTTTGTCATAAGCCTTGCTTTTATAAGAAAAGAAGCCTTTTGGGTGCTCATCCCTGCCATCAAGGAAAAAGGATGGAAATTGCCGGCAAAGATGCTGGCCACCTTTCTGATAAGCCTGGCTTCCATGGTTAATATCCATCCCCCAAGCGACTGCTGAAGCAAGCAACTTAGAAACTTGCTTTGTCTTTGTAAAGGAACCAGAAGAATTTCCTCTTCAGAAGTTGAAAATTTAGAAAGCTGACATGGGTCATTTTTGTTTGTTACTGTCGCAATGTGGTCACCGGATTTGCTGCTGCTAATGGACAGCAGAAGAAACAAAAGTCATGGGGAAAAAGGATGGATCTGTGTATGCTGACCCGCAAGGGTAACTGCCACTGCACACAACTCATTCTCCTAGCTTCTTAGTTCTGCAAGAAAGCTCGGGACTTTGGAATGATTCAAATTATGAGAAGGGAGTGACAATTGGGCTTGTGGACTCAGGGATTTCACCTGATCATCTCTCTTTTAGCGATTGAGGGATGGCGAGCCCTTGGCAAACAAATTTTGGATAAGGAAAACATATCATTGATTTTGTAGGTATAATGTTTTTTTCTGTTTGGAAATAAAGTAAATGACGAGCCTTTGATCACCATGATAACTAGCAATCGAGGGTCTGTCCTTGCAAATTAGAGGTATGATGTTCAGACGAGTGGATCGCCCGAGATGTGGTTTATGGGATTGTGACAATGAGTTCAAAACTTCTCATTATGGCCCTTGGAAATGTTATATGCGGCGGCATTCAATTTGCGCAACATTTTCTCAGAACACCTCATTTATTAGAAACTTATATTTCGAAATTTTATATTTTAATGTTAAGAAAAGGGCATGAAATTTTCGAAATTAAAAAAAAAATTACTTCTATTACATAGTTTACATCATAATAAAAAAGTTCTTAATGGATAATAAAAAAATTAACAAGAAGCAGCTCGACGAATGTTTGGCAAACATCTCAACAAATCCCGAAACCCGACCCCCTACCAATAAAAAAAATTGTAAAAATGCGATTCAAACTTTTCTTTTGACTCAAATTCGATATAAAACTAATCAAAATAATGCATAATTTAATTTAAAATAATTGAAATATTTCAAAATTTAATTGTCTGAATCTCAAATTCAAAGTCACCTAGAATTCAAACAACTCAATTTCTTAAATGAACTGAATCTAAGTGACTCAAACTCAAATGAACAACCTAGTTATTCAAAATAGCTCGAACTGGAAAAATTGAACCAAGCCTAACCTAGTTATTCATTGGCAAAAGCCACAGCACCTAAGCTACGCTGCTTGTTGCTCACTTAGAAATCCTTAACCTTGGGGGATGCAATGCTAATAGGATGCTGTAGCTGGCCTGAGTGCCACCACCAGTATTCACCTGTCTCGTGTCAAATGCAGGAGGGATATCCATTTTGCCTTCTTTTCTTTTAGAAACACTGTATCATCCAGAAAGGTGTTGTAGAATTTTAAGAGCATTTGTACACAGGCCTTGGCCCCTAGCCTAATATACAGAGGATAGACAGAGCATCTCGAGCAGAGGTATAAAACAGGCCCCCCGGCACAGTCAGTTCCCAACACAGTGGCGTTTAAGGTAACGAACAATCCAACCTTTATTTTTCATCAGATGTTAACAAAACTTCGGAATAGGAATATGGAAAAAATTAATCTTAAATTTTTATAATTAGATCTTTAATTCTTTTATATATATATTTTTCAAAGTTCTCAATTATTTTTAAACAAAAAAATAATCAAATTTATAACTAATTCTTATATATTCCCTTCGGCATTAGTTACTCTACGCTCTTCTGCGCTTCATATTTATGGCCAAACCCCTCTTTCCATCATACAATATATATTAATTATTTTCATATTTGGTTTGATGGAATTTAGTTTCTAGTAATATAAGTAAATTGAAGGAGATTTATCGAGAACTGAAAAACTAGATTGAAGAAGGCAAATCATTATTGTTTTATTTAATATAAGAACAGATAGAGTGGAACCCAGATAGGTAGGGAAAAAGGCAAGCACATAAACATAAATATGGGCTATAGCAAGCCACGACTGCAGAGTTTGCACAAACGAATGCAAAGTACTGGCACTTTTTTTTTTTTTTTCCGGTTCTTTTAACGGTGGCTGCTAGCCCAGCTATCATAATTAAATTTAAAAACCCATGAAAGCCATATAAAAACAAGCAGATATCGAAGTGAGTGATTAGCCAAACTTATTTGGAGAGAGCGGCATCTTGGGTCTTCCTGAACAGCTTGTGTTGGATATGCTGAGCAAAAGTGCGAGGAGGGAACAATGGGGGCTCTGCCTCAGACACAACCTCTGGCAATGGCTTAAGTATTATTTTCTCCTTTGGTGGCTCACAGAAAACTGCCCACGAAATCCTCACCTTCTCCTTGTTAACAAGTCCCCTGTGAAGAATGCTCTTGTACTTGCCATTGCTGAGAATCTCAATTGTGTCACCAACATGCATGATGATAGAATTTGGGACACATTTGGCAGTTACCCATTTGTCTTCGTAGAAGAGTTGGAGGCCAGGGACCATGTTGTGGAGTATGAAAGTGAGTGAGCTCACATCAGTGTGAGCCTCCACACCCAAGGCCAGCTCTGGCTGTGGGCACTTGGGGTAATAGTTGATCTTCATTTGGAGTAGTAGCTCTTCAAGGCCACCAACCTCTTGTTCTAGTCTCCCTTCTTCCAGTCCCAAGCCAAGTGATAAGATTTTCAGAATTTTGGTTGCCAGTCCTCTAAGTAGCTTTGCATATTCACTAGTCAACTCACTGCCAAAAGAAAGAAATTTATATACATAAAAATATTGAGAAAAAAAAATGTAGAAGAAATGAATTAGAACTACAAGTATGCATGAAATGGGTTCAGCCGTACGAATATTTTTGCTCTGATCATAAACTAAGTTTGAACATGCATAAGAAACCAATTGTTAAAAGAAAACAAAACGATTCTACTTTCAACAAAGGTTGTTTTACTCACATGTAGTCACCGGGAGTCTTGGGCCAAATGGACAAGTCACGTTTGTCTTCTGGGAAAACAAGGTGAAAGAAGTAATCCTCCCACTCAAGTTGCCCACTAGCATTGTTAGCCAGCTTGCTTCCGTACCCTTGGATCTTCCCGGAAGCCTGGTCATTTGCATACTTCTCCTTCTCCTCAACAGGGAGATTAAAGAAGGCCTCGCCTGCTTTCTTGACACGATCAATGAGATCATCGGCGATGCCGTGGTTAACAAGGTGCATGACACCCCACTCTTTGGCCGCCTTGATCAGCTCTTCCCGGCACTTCTCGCGAACCCCATTGTCCTCAGAGTCAATCTCCTTCAGATCAATGGTTGGGACTTGGGGTCCGTCTTCTTTCTTCTCTTCTTCGAATATGTTGCCTATGCTTTTTAGCTCCTCTTGTGGCCGCACGTACTCCTTTGGGATTGCCTGAATCCCACTGCTTGACAGCTTTTCAACTCTTGGAGGTTCAGCAGCCACTGAAGTAACCATCGTGATGGTTGTGTGTGGTGAAAAAGTTGTGATCTTCTTGCACAATTGTTTATGGCACAGGGAAAGCAACGTTTCTAACAGAAAGACCGTCTCGGTGACCAATGCTAGAGCTCATGTTTTGTGGGTTTCTTATAGACGTTAATTGTATACGCCAATTGCACAGGCGAAAGATTTTTGAGCGATGACGTGGCGTGGCCGCTGCGTCCCACTTCATTTAAGACCGATAGTTTTGGGTTGTCTGGGCGGAGAGACGTCCATCAAAATCTGACTCGGGGGAAGGGAGATTTGGTGGGTCAGTTGCGCACGTGATGAAGCCAACGCCACCAGACACAATGGCTATGGAGTAGAAGTGGTTGACGTTTCACATGTGAGCATGGTGTTGACGGGAAGGTTCAAGCACGAGGGAGGGAGGGACTGGTTTGGAACCCTCGCCGTCACTGTCCTACTTTACAATTTGTCTCCATGCTTTAAATCGTTTTGTTTTTCGGAAAAATTTAAATGGGATGCCGTGAATTGGGGGCATAGATCATGTATTTTATATAATGATAATTATTAATTACATATTTTTAATTTTTTTAATAATATAATTAATAATATTATTATAAATATACATCTAATTATTATAATCGTATAAAATAAATTCGATCTAAAATACATTAAATTAATTTTATATTTATTTTTTTTTAAAAAGTAAACAGAGAAAATCAGATTAAAAAAAGAATTAAAAATTCTTTTGTTTTTCTTATGTGAAATTTTCAAAATTTCCACCAAATACTCTTAATGTACACTGAGGCTATTAGGTGTACAACAAGTATGACAGTATGTGTGACAAGTTTATTAAAAAGTGAATTATAATCTCCTTGCACATTATATATATATATATATATATATATTTTACATTTTATTGTCTTTGTTTTTAAGGGAAAAATATGGCATTTAAGAAAAAAAAAATATATATATATATATATATATTTTTTTTTAAGAGGTGAGTCTCATTGGTCATCTCATTCATTTTGGCCTCCGCTGTCTAATTTGTGTCTGTTGCTTGTAGGGGGACTCACTTGCCAAGTCACACCAACTCTCCGTGCAGGCTCTAGAAGGTTTGTAAATTGGCAGTATTGTCGCCCACGGAGATTGTCAATTGGGTGGATCCAGAAACCACCGTTTCAGGAAAACAAAGAGACACGGCATAAATTGGCAAGCCGAACTGGAAAGAACGTTCTTAATGCTGCCACCCCACATGCTAACAAGAACTTGCATATATGATGTACATTGAACATCCATTCAATTCCAGTAATGATCATCGTGGACATCGATCCACCATTTTCGTATCAAACTTCAATCGGCTAACATGTTCGTGCAATTGTATACATGCGATGGATCTTCCATCGAGGCCCAATTTAAGCAGGTATGCCTTAATTCGATAACAACGTTTTTAAGAACGCAAGCAATATTGCATAAGTTGTTAGCTCATTATTAAAAGTTAAATTATGTAGACATCGTTGTCTAGTTTATTTATTTAATTAACTACTTAATTTTAACTTGCATTTATCCTTCCCATATAGAAATAAAAAAAATAAAAACCTGCAAATATCGTTAAATTTGGCATCCAAATGTGTAAGTGAAAGGGCAAAAAAGGGTTAATGCCACACGAAAGTTTACAATTATGAACCTCTTGACCTTATTGGAATGATCCATTAGTTCATGCAAAGAGATGAATAAACATAGCAAACGGTTCGTGCAAGAGTTAACTGAGTGAATTATGTAAAAATAATAAATAATTGTATGTGATGTAAAATTATGAGTAAATTATATTTATAAGAGAAAAAAAAAAAGAGAATAAATAATAGTATTAAATGAGATAATTTTAATAGTTAAGGATAACAAATTCTATATTTATTTAATTTAAATTTTTTTATTTTAAAAATACGTAAGCGGACAATCATGCATAATAACTTCCCTCAATTCTTTTGAAATAAATCATTAAAATTTAATCATATATTATTTTTTAAAAATATTTTAAAAACAATTTAATTTGTACTATAATCTCTTTAAAAAATTCTAAATTCTATTAAGATGTATATAATATAATTTTTCACCTACTTTTTTTTTAATTTTTATGCGTAAAAAATAACTAGAATTTTACTTCAAATTCTTACAATGATAAAATATATAATTTCATTTGTTAAAAATTAAGTTAATGTTCAATGAAGTGAGTTGATTGAAAAAAGATATAAAATAAAATAAAATAAACACATAAAGATCTTCATTCTTAGATTAAAACCATAACGGATGGCATCGTATATACGGTATGTTTGATGGATAAACTTCAAATTCTTGAAAGCTCTCTTGTTGTGCAAATCTTAAAAATTCTATCAACTTTAAAATAACAACAATTATGAACCCCTATTCAAATAAAATGGGACCCCTAAGGATTGTTTGCACACACATATAAACCTTTACCATGACCGTCAAAATGGGTTCTGCGATCCCACGGGGGAAAAATAAAAGACTGAAGGGTTGTTGAGAGGGGTAGGCAGAAGTGTGAGCCTATTCCGGGTGGGTAACTAATTGGAAGAAGCCCAACGAAGTTCTCTGTAAAAATGTGGACGAGACTATTGTTTTGAATTATATATATTATATAGTCTTTGTTTGTGGACAACGAATTGAATATATAATATGTAAGGCAATAATTCCTCGTGAAAGCAATGCTGAAAATGCTGAAAGAGTTGAATTGGGTAATGGCCAAATATATATATATTAAAAAATATATATTAATATATGAATTTGACAAATTAATGATTTTCAAGTCACAATATATTTGAAAAACAAGAGAAATCAAAATATATAATATGTGAAACCTAAATCCAATATTAATATTTTTGTTTAAAGGGAAAGGAAACTGATTTAATTTTAGCAATTCATTAAGCTGGAATTCACCATTTTTTAGATTACCATAAAAGATTCTAGGTCTCCAATTATTGCTAGTAAATGTCACACCCAAGACAAGACCACACACACACACACACACACGCACACAGAGGATGAGCATTCGCAGCCACATTATGCATCCCATGCCTTGCTGACCGTTCCTGTAATGATCAGGAGGACAAGTTGCACGTCATTCTCATTAATTAAACTAGTAATTAGTTAAGTTGAGAGAAGATTAGTCTGAATTGGAACAATATTAAATCGGGGGATGATGAAATTTTCAACAGTAGACCATCTATAGAGCCTTTTATTCATAGATCGTAGACTTTGCTTCATCACTTTTGTCCCTGCAAATATATTATATTTAAGCTCTCCCTTCACCTGCGATGGATAAACTTTTGTGCACGATGTTAATACACTCATTGTTCATGGGCAACTGCATTGGTGGGGTGGTTAACGGATGTTGGACCGAGCGAGGGTTGATAAAGATTGGTTAGATGAAAACGATAACCCAACGATAGCTCATAAAAGGCAAAGGTACGAAATAAGAAAGCCCGAGCGACATTCCAAGCAATCAGAGCACGACTGCCGCGACTCTCCACTTATAATATATAATACTGAGATCGTGCACCTAATTAGTATAATTTCAAGACGAATTTTTACCAAACTCGCAGAGATGTAACGACACCCACATCGCCCGGACCACTATTAGGCAGCCACATGCACCAACGACCCGCTTCCGCTGGTGACATGCATTATGCCGCAAGTAGGCAGTCACTTGTCACGGGATCATCACCTTCTCTCCAAAAAGGGGCTTATTGGGTGTGCAGTACACCCGCTTATAAGATCCAAATTTCCCATTTTTCTTGACGATATGAGAGTGGGATGACTGCAACTCGTTACATTCTCCCACACCGAATTCATCGACGTCCTCGTCGATGTTCTTGGACACGTACCGAGCTAATTTTTCGGCATTCCGCGCCAAGTCAAAGTCCCATGGCAGGAAGATCCAAGTTTCCCATTTTTCTTAACGATATGAGAGTGGGATGACCGCAACCCGTTACATTCTCTCACACCGAATTCATCGACGTCCTCGTCGATGTTCTTGGACACGTACCGAGCCAATTTTTCGGCATTCCGCGCCAAGTCAAAGTCCCACGGCAGGAGGGGTAGACTCTGATACCACTCTGTGACGGGGTCATTACTTTCTCCCCAAAAGACAACCTATTGAGGTGTGCAGTACACCCGCTTATAAGACCCAAGTTCTCCCTTTTGCTTGACGATATGGGAGTGGAATGACCGCAACCCGTTACACACTGCTCCGTTGTTGGGACACAAGCAAACACGAGCGAGAGGACACTCGCTAGCCTTGCATTTTTCACACCTCGAGTGCGACTTTGCCAACTAACTTCTTTGGAGCCGAAAATATTAGGCGAATGGGTCCCCGGAACCCGGGACCCTTGTTGTGGGACCCACGAAGGGAAGTTGCAACCATCCACGTGTACACACGCGCGCGCGCCAGATGCCCTACGATTATTGGCGGAAAAAAGACAACCCCAATGATGACATGGCTAGATGGTGCAATGCGCTTCTACTTGTTTGGTTTTTTCCGTTGGGACAGCGCCGTTAGATTTCCCTCCACACATTCCTCTATCTATTGCCTTATCGTCTGAAATCTGTTCGTCTCCCTGTCTGTTTTTGCTTCGGACACGGAAAAGAAAATATCCTCAAAGCGAAGCAAAATGAAATGCACCCATTGACTCGAAGTCACCATATCAAAAACCTAAAGTACCACAGACTCAACTGAAGCTAATCTTAATCTAATCTGGGGTCATCAATGGCTAGCAAACTAGCCTTCACTCTGACTTCTCCTAGTGCATCCTTCACTGCTTCTATTGCAAAACCGTCCAGCTCTATGTCCTCTTCTTCTCCTCCTCCACCCTTTTCTCTTACCAAGGTTCAGTTCAATGGAAGACAGCTTTGTCTTCGACGCCGTATGTTCCCACTTCCTGTCAAGGCCACTGCTGACCAACAAGGTATTGGATATTATCTCGTTCAATTTAACAACTTCGGCATTCTGATCTTCGGCCATTATGATAATCAACAGTACCTTGAAAGAAGAGAAGTAGTTGCTGCCAGCATGCTATCATTTTAGTTAGAGTTTCATATGTGATTCATTCTCAGGACTCACCCGATAGTTTAAGCTTTTGGGGGTGAATGATTTATTGACAATCTCGAAACAAGAGGGCTTGTTGGATTTGCACTTGTGTCTTATTATTCACTGTTTTGGGTCCTTTCAAAAACTTTTCTTTTTAGTTTTTTTTTTTTTTTTTTTTACTTTTTACTTTTTTTTTTTATATATATTCCTCTCTTTGTTCTCAATTTTGCAACTCCAACATAATTTATATGCAGACCAGGTCCAAGAAGGTGAGATGGTTGACAGTAATGTTCTGCAATACTGTAGCATAGACAAGAAAAAAAAGAGGTCTTTGGGTGAAATGGAGCAAGAGTTTCTTCAAGCTCTACAGGTACCACAAAATTCTAAATAACATGGTTTTAGTGTCTTCTGTGCATGAGATTTCAACTTGGTTTTTGTTTTCTTCTGCAGGCATTCTATTACGAGGGAAAAGCTATAATGTCAAATGAGGAATTCGATAATCTAAAGGAAGAGCTAATGTGGGAAGGAAGCAGTGTTGTTATGCTGAGTATGGGTTTTAACTTGTTTGTGGATTCCTGACCTGTCCCTCGATTTGCATGAATCATTGAAAGTTTTATGCCCAACTGCCATGTTCGGTGATTCTGTTTCTTAAAAACAGCTGCTGATGAACAGAGATTTCTGGAAGCCTCAATGGCTTATGTGTCTGGGAATCCGATCGTGAGCGATGAAGAATTCGATAAATTAAAGCTAAAATTAAAGGTCTGTGCTTGGTTGGATCTCAGTTTTGGATAAATGCTGCTTATTTGACAGAAAATGGTATTCGTTTAATGGGTAGATCAGTGTCAGGCATAATTTAAAAGTTTGATTGATGAGTGGATATGAATCCATATTTTCTATCCCATGTGCTCAGTATAATCTTTTCTGCAACAATATACTTGCAGTGTCACTGAGATTGTGCTGCTAGTTTAGTAGTTTCGTGTTGCCTACCTTTGCTCATAAAATCAAGTTTTGTGATTGTGCTATTTGTGTCCATTATTGTTTTCCAGTCAGAAGGCAGTGAAATTGTAGTTGAGGGCCCTCGGTGCAGTCTCCGAAGTAGAAAGGTGCGTTGATTCTATAATTTTTTTTCTTGCATTTCTGGTTGTGCTTCCGCCTATTTTCCTCAATACCAATGTTGAATTCTGCATCGGTGTTCTCCCCGAAGGTTTACAGTGACCTATCTGTAGACTACCTCAAAATGTTCCTACTGAATGTCCCAGCAACTGTAATTGCGCTTGGCTTGTAAGTAAATTGCTCTTCTTCAAATGCATAAGTATAAATGTCTGAAGCTTCTAGGCATGCGTGTTCTACTTGGGAAACTCCGCTGTTGTTACTTTTTCTCTGGTTAATTTCCAGTGTTGTCACTTGTTCCCTGTCTAGTTTCACTCATGTTTTGTTTTTCCTTGTTAAATGTCCTTGATTTTTCATCATGTCAAGCCCACTAACTTCTATTATAACGTATTTTCCCCACAACTGGCCAGCTGTGATAGTCTTTTGTTGATCATAACAGGTTTTTCTTCTTGGATGATATAACTGGCTTTGAAATTACCTATCTCTTGGAGGTACATCATTCTTTCTTCTTACATCAGTAACTCATGAACGGTTCCAACACTCAGGTCACAAATTTGTGACTGTTCTGTATGATCTAAGATACGCAATTGTCATCATTTTCCCCACACAAGGAAAATCCTGAGCGTGGCCCACGCCAAGGGCAGTATAGCCACTTGCTGATATGCCTAAGTAGGGGATTACATTCAAAGATCACAATGCCATGCAAGTGAGATGGAAACTGCTTGTTTATGCGAAGTATTCGTATGGAGCTTCTTAAATCAAGTTGTAGTTAAATGATATCTTGATTCTAGTCTCTTTTTGTTTCTAAATGTTGTGTTGCAGCTCCCGGAACCATTCAGTTTTATTTTCACATGGTTTGCTGCCGTGCCCTTGATAGTGTGGTCGGCTCTGACACTTACCAATGCAATCGTGAGAGACTTTTTGATCCTGAAGGTACGATATGCATTCATATTTCCTCCGTGGCTTTGATCATCGGGCACATAATGTAACCAATAGCTGCGGGCTATAATGTGATGCTAATGACCAACATCATTTTCTAGGGTCCTTGCCCCAATTGTGGCACGGAGAATGTATCCTTCTTCGGAACCATATTGTCAGTCTCGAGCGGCGGCTCTATCAACACTGTTAAATGCTCCAAGTAAGTTTGGGAAGTTTTGGCTAACACATTGCTCTGTAGGCATGGCATTTTTCGACTATTAATATCACCGTATCAATTTTGCTACAGTTGTGGAACTGAAATGGTGTATGATTCAAATACTCGGTTGATTACACTGCCAGAAGGAGCTGAGGCTTAAATAGAGGTACACAACCACACATCCTGTCCATCCATCCAAACTCACGAGTGTTTAATGATTCCTGGTTTAAGTACAGCCTTATGTGCTTGAGGGAAGTCCAACAATTTATTGCGACGAGCAAATGGGAGAATGATGTCATTGAGATGCATATAATTGCTTTTATACATTCCAGGCCAACTGTTTTCAATTAAAAAGAAAAACATAGCAGTTGTGACAAATGATGATGGCCACTATTGCAGGATAGAGATGTACAAGATGGATATTACTAACTCCAAAGATGGGGACACATGTTGTCTCCTTATGTGTAACTTGAGTAATAAATTGTGAAGAGGATGCGTTCGGATTGTATCTCGGTTCTCCATCCCTGTGCTACTGCTGTATATTGTATTCCAAAGTTGAAGTATGTACATGCTTTATACATGAAGTGTTCCAGGACATTTCCAGTAGAAGATAAGAGCAGATATAGTTACATAGCTTAGTCCTCCTACGAAGCATACCCTCTTGAATGGCGATGAATACAGTAAGGAAGGTTATAACATCATCAATGATTTAATGTTTTTCCGGGTAATATGAGCCCTACTATTATGCCCTTCCGAGACCCCGTAGCCGAGGATTTCACCTACTCATCAGCGTTATGATTGAAAAACAAACTGTTCCATTTCTTAAGCAATTTTCTCGAGTAGACCATCAATATTCTGATCATAATTCCTTTTTCCAATAATTTATCATTCGCATTGTTTCTTGTTTTTTTTTTCTTTGAGGGGGGGGTGGGCGGGCTGGAGATGGACAACAGGAAGGGCTTTAAAGGATGGAGAAAAGCTTCGTTGCTAAGCCTAACATATTCTTGCCATAGATTCTTACAGTCCATAGGAAAATCCATTTAAACCCCGAGAAGGAAAAATGCTTATAAACAACAGGCAGCTTCAAAACATATCACCGTCCACATAACAGCAGTTGGGCTCCATTAACCAAACCTTTCCCTTACAGGATTGCGACATCCAAGTAATCTCCAATCTACAGCAAACAATTGAAGAGAAGGTGAGGGCATCATTGTGAATTTCTCAGTTCATTTTACAGACAAGCATATTTCTAATTTACCTGGAAGCTAAGTTCACCCAATGTCTTCATGTCATCTGGACGTCTCCCCACTGAATGGGTCATTCCCACCTTTAAAATACAAAGAACAGAATCTCAATAACATACACTAGTTTCAAAGTTTGCAACATTTCTTCATGCCAGGGTGTAAGAATCTTGTATATCCCTGATAGTATCATTTATAGAACGAGTTTTAAACCTGTAAAATTGAACTGCCTGTGCATGCAATCATGCAAACAAGTTATCTCCTAAGTTTTTATCAAGTTCTCAAGACATTAAAATTGTCCTGTCCCAATGGAGAAAAGTATCACATACTGTTCTCACGACAAAACGGCCGTGCTTATCAGGAAAGACCAAAGCAAATGATAATCTTGCATTTCTTCTCCTTGCCTCCGGAGCAACCTCTTTCACCTGGCAGTGAACAAGAATTAGCTGCAGAGTACAATTAATGAAAGCTTTCTTTCAATGGAACAGAGAGTTTCCTTGGGGTTTCAGTGAAGGAACATACTAGATCAGTCAGCTCACGGAGTGTGGCATCTTTCCATGTGTAAATTTGAACCTCATCTTTAGGTTCCTTGCCTCTCATTGCAAAATCTTCTGCCTTATGATGACCCCCAATCTGCTTGAAATGAAAAATCAATTGTGAGCCCATTTCAGTTAATTTGTTTGGTCACTTAACAGAAAAGATGAGACCTTATCCAAAACCAAAACTCACAGTTTATTTTTGGGAGTAAAATTTATCTGATCAACTATGTCTTTCCACACCTACCTCTAGTTCTTGAGCCATCTCGATTTGGCAAACAGGAAATTAGCATAATCAAGCATGTCAAAACTAATCACACTTGCCACCCAATTCTTAACTTAGTAACACCATATCACAAAAAACCTCAAGAAGTCCAGACTTTCCTTTCTTAAAGAAATAGAATAAGTTATTCTAGACGCCCTCCTACCAGCAGACTGAGCTCTTACTGTCCCCCATTCCTATTTCGCACTAAAGCAGCTGGTGCAAAATGAGTACCTTCAATACCCACGTCCATCAATCCAACATGTTTAAAGCCAGTAAATACTAAAACAGAGAATAATAAAAACAAGAAAAATGCCTCACTACTCTGCTTGCCATTATACACGAACCCAGTTCATTCAACATAATGAATTCCTAGAAAACAAGACATTTGGGCAAAATGGTTCAAAACCCACCTCAGAAACCACAAAAAGCATGCAACTTTGCAAACCAAAAAAAAAATTAAAAAAAAAAAAAAAAGAACATTGAACATCTTAGAGAAAATGAGACACAGCAGGAAAAAAAAATCCAAAAAAACGAAAAATGGAAAATACTAAAGAAAAAGAAGACATTGGGTACCTTAGTGAAAACGCGAAGTAGCAAAGGGCAAGTCTGCATTAGAGAATACCAAAATTTTTATGCTCGTAAACAGATTGAAAACCCCCAAAATAAGAGGGAAAAAAAAGAAAATTATAAAATAGGGAGAAGAAACTAAAGTATCGACCTTTTCCCGATCGATGGGCTCGGGGCGGGCGCGAGTCGGCGGAGGGTGGTTTCGATTCGGGGGAGGGAGCGGTCGGGGCTGCGGTGGAGGTGGCGGAGGCGGATGTTGTTGGGAGGTAGCTGCGTCGGCTGCTGCCATCTTGTTTTCTCGCTCTCCGCTGTTCTTCTTTTCTGTTCAACCCTCTGTCTCTCACTCAGTAGCTCGTAAATTTTTATTAGGTTTTTTGTTAATAAATTTTAACCCTTATAATTAATTGGGACCCAAAAGAGTTAATCAATGCCTTTTTTTTTTTTTGTTTTTTGAGAGAATTAATCATTGCCTTTGAGACCCAGGAGATAAATAGATTTTATAAGACCTCCTTATCCCCATGTGCTATTATTATTATATAAAGTAAATTAACGAGAAAAAATATGAATAAATTATATTATTTTTTTAATTATCTCTTTTTTTTTTTTTGAACTTGTGTAATTGTTTCTAAAATTTAGATGTACAGAAGCCTTTATTCCATCTCTTCTCTTGGACCGCGTCAAATTTTATAAATAGTATCTCATGTTAAAATTTTATATTCCATTTCAAATTGTAAATTTAATATTTATTAGATTGTACTTAGTAGTTATTTGAATCCCCTTTTTTTTTTTTTTCAATATTAACATTGCAAGACACACAAAGTTGCTTCTTTTTTTCCCCCTTTTTTATGGCCATAACAAACAAAAGTTTTTGATGTGTTCACTTCTATTTTTGGTTGAAATTCCTACGTAAGCAGCTCAAATTCAATGCGGAAATTAATATAAGAAAGTCGCCATGTTTGCTTTCCAGTAAACCAAATGCTGTGGCCTGTGGTTATAGCTTATAATCAGCTCCATGTTATGTATCCTGATGCTTCCAATCCCAGTGAACGTGGGAAATGAACAGAGACTTGTTGCTACCTTGTCCTGAACACAACAGGCAGTCTTTGCACAACACTGTCAAGGTCACCTCATGTATATTCTGTCCACCGTAAAAAAATGCAAAACAAGAAATTACTTTCCCCTTTTCACTTGCTCTTCAATCCAACAAAAGTTTCTCTCAATGATATATTTTCCCAAACTGCACATAGCTTTCCGCTTTTCAACTTCACTCCTTGCTACACCCACAGGAAAGAAAAAGAAATAGCTGATATAGAACTATATTTCGTAGAAATAAATAAGAAAAGAAATCAAACCATAACAGTAGTAATCAACTGCTATTAAACCAAGCTCATAGTCTCACATGGGCTCTTCTCTCTCCCTCCTCACTTTGCTAGTCCTGGTCCTTGTTTCACTGTCATCAATGAGAACTGAAGCTCAAGTGATCAAATCAGCCCGCCTTCTTGATCTTCTCATTAGAGACTACACATTCAAGTCCTACGACATTCACTTCAAAACAGGCGTAATACATACTGTACCATTGCCAGCAAACTTCTCCGGCATCGTTGTTGATTCAGCGAGGTTTCGATGTGGAAGCCTACGGAGATATGGTGCTCGGCTAAAGGAATTCCACCTGGGTGCCGGCGTGACGATCCAACCATGCGTTGAGAGAGTCATGGTAATTAGGCAAAACTTGGGGTCTAACTGGTCATCTATTTATTATGCTAACCATAATCTCTCGGGATATCAACTTGTGTCACCTATTTTAGGCCTTCTAGCTTACAATGTTGAAAATGATTTGAATTTTAATAACCCTCTTGAGCTTGGAATTCATGCTGCAGAAAAACCAATAGTTATAGACTTCAGGAACACAATGGGAATTGCCAATGTATCAGAAAATAGGCCACTCTGTGCTAGTTTTGAGAAAGATGGCAGGGTGATATTAAAGAAACCACTATCGCCTTATGTTTGTGCAGCAACAAGGCATGGTCATTATGGTGTAGTGACTAAATCACCACCGCCTGTGGAGGTAAAAAGGAAGATCAGCCCGTGGAAAGTGGTGGTTGGGAGCACTGTTGGGGCCGCATTGGGCGCGTTTCTATTGGGTTTGCTTCTGGTTGCAATGTTTGTAAAAGCGAAGAAGAAAGCGAGAATGGAAGAGATGGAGAGAAGGGCTTATGAAGAGGAAGCTCTGCAAGTGTCAATGGTTGGCCACGTCGGGGCTGCCACGGCACCCCAAACTTGGTCAATGCCTACAATTTAGCATAAGTATACACCTTATCCTTCATGAACTGTTCATTTCCATCGTGAAAATGATTCAACAGTATTATGAGTCCAAAAATAGATGGATTTGTTTTAAGAAAAATGGCATAAAATTCAACAAAACTCTTGAATTTCTTAGTATTGGAACAAGGCAACTCTGCTATTCTTTCGTTCTGTTCTCTGTTCTCTCCTTTTTGGTTGTCCAAAGCTGCTCAACATCTGCTATTTTGTAAACGGCCTGCCATGTTCTTTAAGCTTGGCCATTATTCGAACTCATATGCAATATTTGTAATTTTTGAGATATTTTTAATATTTGATATTCTTATTATTTTAGTTACATAATAATTTCAATAATTAGTATAATTTTTGTCAATATTTAGGATTTTATAATTTTTTTATTAAGTGTATATTTAATAAATTTTGTGTTTATTTCTACATTTATATATTTTTTGATTTTAATTTATAAAAGCGTTAAAATATATATATATGATTTTGCTGTTGGACGTGGGGTGCTAACTGTAGAATCGGCAATGATATTGTTCAAGAGATGTCACCAGATAACGTGGCAAACAAAAGTGAATGATTTCTGAGAACGGACATGGTCAAGAAAAGAACACTGGTTGAAGTTGCTTTGAATTAAAACGTTTTCTTTTGGTTAGGGATTAAAATATGGCGGATCGTATGCTGCATCAAAATAAGGATTGTGGGGGCTGCAATGAAGCTTGGCTTATAAGCGATCTTAATTGATTATGATTAACCTTCTGAGTGAAGCTGCAGCTGGAAAGTGTTTATTGAACAAGAAAGGTTTAAATGGTGTGGTGGGGGGCATCCGATCGAGTCCTTACATGTGAACCTTCTATCTTTTGTGTTCCAATGGAGTGGTCGAAGATTATAATATGGATGCTGAGTGTGAGAAATTCACAAGAAATAACCCCATTTAAACCAAAAGAAAGTTTTTGCGGACGGTGTGGCGCCTTTAGTCCAATTTTTTTTTATAAAAAAAAAAAAAAATAAATAAAAAATAAAAAATATATATTATTTATAAGAAGACCCAAAACTAGTACTGTCTAGAACTTTATTACTTAAACTTTGTGACTAACCATTTTTGAGCCTAAAGGAAACGTTAAATTAGACTACTAAATGTACTGTACAGAGTCTAGCAGTTCGAGTGAGTTAGGAGCACACACGCCTTCAACTGCTGCTGCCGTCAAGGCCCACTCTCTGGTGATGAGAAAAACAAAAACAATTGGGCCAACCAATGCAATTAGTTGGGCCGATGACGTAGGGATGAGCTGTGATACGGACCAGTTGGATCAGCAAGGGCCCAGGAATAATCGGACCTGTGACCAGCTAGATATTAGGATGACCGTAACTTTTGACTTGGGTAACGTTATGGGAAAGCTAGTTCAGAGTTCCATAGGGTTCATGGAACCTTGGTTTTGGGCTCGTCAAAGTTATGTTGTGATTTTTTTTTTTTGTTTTTTGTTTTTTTTTTAAATTCTTAATTTCAAACGGTGTTGTCATTAATTTTAGTACTTTCCAAATTAATTTTTTAATCTAGCTTTTTGATGTAATGTGGTAGTATCATAAACTACCACGTGATCTCGACAATATTGTGAGCATCCAATTGGTTACCGAATACCCAAAAAATCGGAGAATCATGAATTTATTATTAATTTAACAGGTTAAATTAAAATTTAACTTAATATTTTATTTTATTTATTTATTTATTTGAAAATAAAAAATTATTTTAAGTATTTCGATCTATAAAGAGATCTAATTATACGTTTAATTTTGAATTTTAATTTCTAGATTATAAGTTTAAATAAACTTTATGAATTTGTACTTTTTTGAATGATTAGTTATATAATAAAGGTAATTTTTATTTTTTTATAAATTTTATTAATTTTGGTCTGATATTAAAGTTTAAAATCTTAAAAATAAATATTTAAAATTAACCGATCTCTGCACTTAGAGAGTGGTCTGTTATTCTTCATTTAGCTATCAACCAATTATTGGCGAACTAGAAAAAAATAAAAAAAACACCGGAGACTTTGTTTTATAAGATACACCCAGATTACATCCTATTGTAATAAAACGATTGAGGAAAGTTGGAAACAGTGTTAAGAAAAAAAAAAATCAAAGAATATCATCTGGCAGCACGTAAAGATGTTGCTGGTCGTTCACTTGGACACAGATTGAATTCATATCTATCAGAGCCCTGAGCTTAATATGTGCATCAATCCTAGTAAGGACAATGATTTTTCTAACCAATGTTAAAAGTTTCACCCCCCCTTTTTTTTGTTTTTTGTTTTTCTGTTTTTTTTTTTTTGTTTTTTTTTTTGGGTGTATGTGCAATGCTGCTTCATATTTACACCTTAGAAACAATGCATGCGACACGTGACCTAAAGCAATCTAACCACAATCAGACACGTGATATTGAGATGGCTACCGAGGCTGCTGCCCAAAGTTCTGTCGGGTCCCCTCGGCTACTCCGATTGACTAGAGGGGCGCGCCTGTGACCATGTTATCGAGGTAGTGGGTGGGAAACAACAAGAGCAGTCCATTTTGCATGGCTCAGGCAGGTCCCAGCCGCTCGATGAGATTTCCTCCTGCTGACGGCCATCATGGGGCCCATGGGACCCAGTAGTAGACAGTGATGCAGCATCCCTGAGCGGGCCCCAGCACTCTACCTTGTTGAATTCTGGTACGTTTGAATGAAAGTATACCCAAACCAAAGCCTCCTGTAATTCCGGGTAGTTGTTCAACAAATTTCCATCCCCATGGACAAAAGCCTTCAAAACCTACTCCAAAAAAAAAAAAAAAAAAAAAAATTCCACTTAGATAACTGATCATAATTGAAATAGCTTAATCACAGATTAAGAATGTTAAATAGGTGGATGTACCACAGGGAGTTCTTTGCAGAAGATGAAATATCTGAGTCTACAGCACAGATCCAAGAGGAAATGGCCTCCGCTTATATGGCAGTGAACATGGAGAGACATCTTTTCCTTGACTTTCTTCCATTCTGCCACCACTTCATCTCTGTACACTTTGTTGTACCACCCCTGCAGCTGCAGCCCAAACCCAATTGTTCTCTTTCCTTAATTTCATGATTCAATATCTTGGCTTACTCAATGATCATGTTAACTAAGAATAAAAAGTTGAAATGTTTATCCATTCCCATCCAGCCATGCCCTGTTTCCTCAATTTTCCCATTTCAGTAACTCTAAAGGATAAAAAAAATAAAATAAAATAAGCAACCCAAGTCCAGTAAAGGATTTTACCATACAAAAGAAATGAGCGCGACCTATCATATGATTGTTAAATGTTTTGATTACCTGAGAATTGTTTATCGTCTGTGAGATGGCTAAGGTAAGCTTAGCAGTAATATCACTATGCGTTAGTGTGTAAGTCCTTGGCAGCTTCCCTGGATGCTTCTTTTCATCAACCCCCAAGAACAATACTTTCAACTTTGATGCCTCAAAAATTGATGGCCCAAATAACCTTGCCACCTGATTCAATTGAAACTCACAAATGACAACCAGCTTTACACGTTGAAACCGAAAACACAAAAGAAAGTGGAACCCCAAGAAAGAGAGAACTTGAAAATAAAACCCCGAAAAAATCAAAAATTGTAAAAAAAAAAACTCACAGGACCAAAAGATGGGTTCTTCTTCTTTGGTTTTCTTCTAAGAGGAAGGAGAGAAGAATTCTGTTCAAAGACAGAGGGCCTTCGTTTTGAAGGAAGCAGAGGAATTACAGTCAAAGTACCCATCTTTTCTTCTTCTTCTTCTTCCTTCTCTTGCCTTAATTACACAAGCCCTTTGTGTAACTGTAACTCCAACTTTTGTGGGCACAAAAAAGTGGAAGCTCAACTTATTATTTAAGCGAAACAGATTGCTATGCAGAGGAAAAAGAGACTGGGGTTGGCTTGAAACTAAGGTATATATGATAATATTGTTCTCTCCTATTTTCTTTTTTTTCTTGTTTTCTTCTTTTCACTTTGCTTTGCCTGTAGGTCTTACTCCGAAGACTATCAAAAAAGAGTTTGAACAAGTTGAGAAGCAAAAGCAACTGAAGATGCTGTTTTTTTCCCTTTGGAAGTGGGCTGGAGGTTTTAGAATGCGGATGCGTGTTGGCACCTGGCAGTGGGACTACTTTCGAGTTCAATTTGCCTTCGATAGCGGCTTTTGGCGGTTGCTTGAAAGTACTGGACTCGTCGACCAAAGGTTGACACGTGGTGGCAACGTGCAGTTCACAACGTAGATTGCACGCCATGTACTGAAAAACCAAATTTAAAAAAGAAAAATAAAGTGTTTAATTATGTCATATCTATCTTCTTCACTCTCCGCTCTGTCTTGCAGGAGGTAGTTTTTATATATGTGTGTGCGAGAAGATAGTTGGATACATCAGAGAGCGTATTGTTTAGGCGAGATGGCGTTGGTTTGATTAATCATAACCATTACTGACATATTATAGCTTATCTCTAAAGTATCAATTCAACTGCGCCTATATAATATGTGGATTTGTGGGCCATTTGGGTTCTCAAATAACAACAATCTTCAGGGATTAGATCACGAGAAAAAAGAATTAACACGAGGAGAATTTACCCTTAATTCTTTAGCTTACGTGATTTGAACTTTCCAATAGTTCGAACAAAAAAATAATGAGTAGAAGTGAACTTTTTACCAAGTGATAGGTTGTGTTACATCAATCAATCTAAATTATTTAAAACAAGCGACTAAGACTTCACTGAAAGTCGTAGCTGTCGAAGGTATTTACGTAATTTACATGGTTGATCATTGTGATCAATGGCAGAGTCGGCAACATCTGGCAGGGTGACAAATAAAGAAAATTTGGAAACAAAAAACAGTTAAGTGAGAGCATAATAATAAGTTTAGTGAAGAATATATATAAAATAATGATACAATTGGACCAAATGTTGATTTTCAGTGTGGAGACATATGTCCCTAGTGACATCTATCTGGATCAGCCAGGGGCCATGATCCATTCCTTCAATAATTTTTCTTTCGACAAAATAATAATAATAATAATAATAATAATAATAATAATATTTATTATCATTTCTGCCGATTTAAATTAGATGCATTAAGTAATCCTTCCCTTAACTAAAAGTGAGTAGACTGCCGAATTCATAGTTGAACTAGCACTTAACCTAACTTGTATTCAGTGAGGCCAATGGCTGCATGCATAAGGAGAAGAATTTTTCTTTTTCTGTTATTATTTCGTCTAAATCATGTTTACCTTTTCCTTTCTGCTAGTCTTAAAATTGAAATCTCTGAATAGAACTTCCAAGCACTCAATATGTCACAATTTAATTTAATGATTTTCGTACACCTATTACTGTAATTTTTAGTCGCGTCCGCCCAACGTGGATTATTTGTCTTTTTCTCCTTCCCACGAAAGGAAAAACCTGTTCAATATATATATATATATAAAGTCTGCATACCGTTTAAGTGAACCAATTACATTTTTTGGTAATGAATTATTTATGTCGGCTGTCACGTTTCTCCATTGTTCATCCACGGGCTAAACTTGTCTTGATTAATCATTTTTTCGTACCGATTAATCGTGGTGATTGCGACTAATGCGAATTCAAATTTGGAGAATATTTTTCAAAACAATTCTATTCATTGATCGAAATCAACATTAAGCACAACAGTAGATTACGTAGTAAAAATAAAATTCTTCCCACATGAGAAAATTATACCGAAGTTAGCAAAAAATTAACAGATTGTGGAAAATATATCGCAATATCAATGTTTACTGCCACACAAAATTAGGAAAATAACCTGTTATTTATAACCTTAATCAATCAAATTACAAATAAGTACTACATATCCTTAATAATTAACAAGAAGGATCGTTGCACAGTTACATTTTCTCTCACTGTCTCACATTATTTTTCTTGCTATAACTTTGTACATATATGAGATTTCTGTATATATTTTGATAGATACTTATTTAGCTGTAGCAATCACTACTACTGTAGATGTGGAAAATGGTATCAGAAATAACCTAAAAGGAAAAAAGAAGAGAGCTTAAAAGCGAGGAAATACAGTTACGAACTGGGAGCAGGACGGCCGCTAAGAGAGAGTCAAGAGAGTCCATGGGGATTTATTTCGTTTCTCGGGTGGGCCCATGAACAATTCTGTCTCCACCTCCATGCTTCGTCTCTTTCGTAATTGTTGCTTTTCGGATGAGATATCCAACAGCGCGATCCCACGCTACATCAAATCAATTACGGTTAAAATTTATCAGCCACAACAGTGTGTGTACGTGTGTTAGAGTGTATGCAGCGTGTGCATCAATATACATAAAATATATATATAACATCGCAATGTACAGACTTCATACTGTAGATGTGTATGAGAATGTACTTTCATTCAATAGTTCCACAATCATCGACAACCAAATCCTTATATACCGACATAACCTAGTTAAATCATCGAACGTGATACACCCCATGTTGCCCAAAAATAGGGGTGGAAATATCGACAAGCCATATAAAATTATCTTAAAAGGAACATGAAAATGGAATATTAGTCATTAGACAAAAGGTTTAAGTAGTGTTATTTTCTCTCTTAATTTTAAATTTAATTCTAATTTATATTACAAAAATAATAGAGGGATGCTGTATTCATGGACATCATGAATGGAGGCAATTTAGATTGTCAGTTGGAGAGACAAAAATTAAGCGATTATAATAATTAATTATAAATAACAGTTTAGATTGTAACATATTCATTAATGTCTAGATCCCGCATGCTCCCAACAAAGCCTTTCACACCAAGCAAAAGATGACACCGAAACGCAAAGGGGAAATTAAGTACGTACCTTTTCCCGCAACTCTTTATTTTCTTCCATTAGGATCCTCTCCTGGGTTTCCAGAAAAAGATAACGAGAATCGAATAAGTCATATAACATATGTTCTTGTGTAATATAGATTGACATTTTTATCAACAAAATTCCACCATTATATAATTCATTGCAGCAGTTCCGATGCTGTATGCATTTCATTATGCACATCCAAAGCATATATGTAGCAAATGTAACAAGAAAGTTACCTGTTCCTTCAGCTTCTCAATCCGACCTCTTAACAGCTGATGCTGCATGTACACACAGAGTGGCCAATTATTACAACAGATAATTTTATTAGCAAAGATTTGCAAAGTCGTGTTTATATGCATACGCGTGCCATCAAAAACTTCTTTTGTGTACCAGATTAGTAGCTGATACATAGCATAAGCAACAAGAAATTACGCTTACACACAATTGGGTCAACAGAATGGAGACCAACAAACCACTAAACAACAGGTTTTGGCAAGGCGAAGGAACTAGTTAAGGAATAATAAATCTATTGCATTATGGATTATGAAAGTCTAGAAACAGACTCTTTGCAAATTCACTGCAGACCCTTTTTTTTTTTCCCCGGTAAGTTGAATAGAGTTTGATTAGGAAAATTAAGAGTCAATTTAGTACAAAGGAAGAACTGACACAAAATAAGAACTAAAACCAAATAATGAGTTTAGTTTGTTTAATAGTTCCTTGTTTTTCAAAATCATCTGCAATAAAATTAGAGTTTAGGATAATTTGGGGTGTTCTAAGGGACTCAAATAAGCCAGTGTATAAGTGACACTTCTCCGAGTCGCATAGTCTAACAATTTGGCTTACTGAGACACTTTATTTTGTATTATAAAAGTTCTTATTGTGTGGATGGTATGCAAGTTCATGAATAGAGTGGCATCTTGAATATTGAGTTTTATTAGGATAAACTTAACTCTTATTTTTCACAAAAAAAAATTATTTTTCTGAAATGTGTCAACATGCATAAATTGCCACGTAAACCCCATTATGCAGGCAACAGCTTACTCTGCAGGAAATTGGTATTCCTATTTGATGTACCTTTCTTGCCCTTATTTTCGATAAACTTTGTTCTAGCTGATTCTCTAAATTCTTTAGCTCGTCAATTGCACATGACTCCAGTCCATCACCCAACAGCTTTCTACAAGAATATCCAATTTAAGAGTTTGAACAATTGTACAAGAGGTAGGATATTCAACAAGAAATAAAAACGCCGGTAAATTTATTGTAAGTTTCAAACCATGTTATGTACCGTTTAGAAACTTCAAGGAGTTCAATCTTCTTTGCCATGCTAACTGTGCCTTCCTTCATTTGCTGCATTCAAAAATGAAATTTCCAATAGTTTCATAAAACTTGTATAAAAGGAGGGAAAAGTTTGGTATATGTTCACAAGCCAGATGCAAATGAAAGAATAATAAAACCTCTACATTTTCTTCATTTTTGCTGCTGGTCCCAAGATCTTTGGCCTTTTTCTGGTAGCGTTCAATTGTCTTGCTCATACTGAAAGTATTTAAATACAAAGCAAAGGGATTATATAACTAACCAGTAGACATATACAAAATTTATTTTATTTTATTTTTTGAACTAAGATGAATGCAATTCATTAAATCCCTCAAGTTCTTTTAAAAGTTTGAGGTAACCATTACACTTATAAAATATGTTATACAAATACGAATATTAAATATAAATTCATATTATTTAATTTTAATATTTAATTATAATTAATTTATCATTCATCAAAAGACATTAATTACAACTAATAATTAAAATTTAATATTATAAACTTGTATCTCATCTTTGCATTGAATTTTTCTGTTTATATAATTTTTTTGATACACTAAAACCTAATGGATTATTTAAATTTTTTTTTATTTATTTTACGCGAGGGCTTTTTTTAGGCTCCACAAATACTTGCCTATTCTTACATACCACAGAACAACGGATGCCTAAGCAAGCAGACTGCCGTCAGAAATTGAGATTGTATAGCTTGGATTTGAGCGTTTATATGTATCTTGCATTGTTATGAGTAGTTCATAAACTGCTCCTAACAGGCTTCTTTTTGTACTTTGATCACTCTCCTCTTTTAATAAGATTACCAAAATTAACTTATTAAATAATAATAATAATAATAATAATAATAACTAATTCACTGTCATGCTGATCTATCCGAATGACTCAAGTTCCAGCACACCAGCCAAAATACCCTTATATGGAAATAACTATATGTGAGCCAATTGCATATGGTGGTATTCTTTACAATCAACAATTACACTTGTTAGCTTTGATCTAGCTATCACTAACAGCCATGCAACACATGAATAATCCATTCTTGCACTTATTAGATAATAGTTTTGATCTTGGTTTTCCTTCTTATGAACTCAAAAATATAGAAAAGGGAATTTATCTCTTTTATCCTTTCATTGTATTTTCTCCTCTTTTTAGCAGAAATTTCACACCATTATACATTATTATAGTAAAAGAAGTTCAAAGATTTTGATTGTGGATAAAGATTACCATGGTTAAACTCCATTGACTATTTTTATTGTCATTTTCATTCCTAAATCATAGATTTTAGTTTTGTTATTAAAGTTATCAACCCTTAAAATGTCCGTTATGCATGCTTTGGTTTAGTCTTTTTTCTAGTTCTATTAATCAATCAAATAGTCAAGCAAGAGAGTAAGATATGAAACCTAAAAACAAGAAGATGCACTTGGAGACTATGCTTCTTCCATGATTATTGTGAAGTAAAATTGTTAATTAGTCCTTTTTTTTTTCGTTGTCATCTTCCACATTGTTTTGCTGCATTCTAAACTTTGAATGCATGAGGATGACCAAATTAAAATAAAGCCCAAAAACCTTTCTGGACATTCAGTAAAAGTTAGACGTGGTTCTACCTAAAAAAGAAATAATAAAAAAAAAGCCTTTACAGTGTACAGGTCAGATAGGCTTGAATGATTAAGTGCCTTCTTGATCTATGTCCTTCACAGTCACATTACTTAAATCATGGTATTTTTGATTTGTCTCTATTCTTTTGTCACATTTTGTCCACGAGTGTCCCAGAGGGTTCAAAATTAACAAATGGACTAGTATTCTGAGGAATCTGAACGACTTGCAAATGTTATGCTAGACATTGTGTGTGGATCGATGTCAACCATGATTTAATGTACTATGCTTGCATCAAGAGTTGTGGTCAATTAAAGTCCATTAGATCGTGAAAACAAAGCAGAAGATATAGCTGCTTTATATTTTTTTTGTTCAAATATTATAACTTCTTGTTTATGATGAGAAAATGGGGATGTAATCTAACTAGCAGTACTAGTGTATCACCCTAAATGTGATTAAGCTGGTAGTTTTGTGGCTACTACGTGGCATTACCAATGGCCCCAATTATTGGAAGTTGTTCTCGGTGTGATCTAGATCTTGGCACATAACTCAAGCGTTAGACCTAAGATAAATGGGGCATGGCTCTTCAAAAAAGAACAACTTAATTCATAAAGACCAATAAACAAGATGCCTAATAGGGATTTCTTGTTACAAAAAAAATTAATAATAAGAAAAAAAAATTGTACAAGATGCTTAATATTATCCTTTATCCACCTTTTATATCCACAATGTCAATGATGTTGAGACTAGCAAAGTCTGTAGATGATGAACAAAACTTCAAAATGTGATGCAACACTTTACTAAGAATGATACATATGATGTTCAAAATTCACTGTCTCTGGTGGAAGATGAAGAGAAATACTAGTTAATTTGACATTCTAAGTAAGAAATAGTTCAGTTATTTGCTATTCATTATATAGGGAGTTTAAATCAAAAAATCAAAGCATATGAAGGAAGAGTACTAACAACTTGACTTTGACCCAAATTATGATGCTTGAATTTTGCAATTTAGTAGCTTTACATTTTGAGTTTGGACGAGTTACCATAATATGATATCATAACTTATTTATTCTAAAATATAATAAAAAACAACACCAAAACTTAGTCTCTCCCCTATCCATGTAATTGAGTCAAACTGTTTATAAACTGGCTTCTGGTTTCACTTTCTTTATAATTCCATTCAACTCTATTATAGAAGAGTTTGGAATTTTGGTTGACCTGTTAAATAAATGGCAGTGGCGTGCATTGATAGAATATATTACGCTGTAAAGCCAATACCTTTTATGTATAAATGCCTACTCCAATCGACGATATTATGCATTCTGCCACTTTTTTTCATGAGTTGAACCAAATTTTATAGAAAAAATGAAGAGTCACTACAATATTTAAAGAAAACAGGTTAATGTGAAAATAGGAACTAAAACTAAGTAACAAGATTAATTTGCCTAGTAGTTAGCAAGCATTTGGTCGCTTAATAGCTTAGAGTTTTGTTTCATAGTTATGAAATTTATAATATAGGCCAACGCATTAACCCCAGGCTTGGTATACAATTTAGACAAATGAATGCTAACCAGAGGATATACATGTAGATGTGGCTAGCATAGTCTCTTTAGAGTTGACATGCCAACATCTAAAGTAAGAAACTTTGAACCATAATATATGGTACTGGTGGGTGGCCTTGGAACCAATGCAATTCAAATGCATAAAAAGCAGGAAACCATATATGTAGGAAGGACCACCCGAGGTGGTAATTTGGTATGGCTCCTCTCGTATTGGTCCTGGTTCAAGTTCTCTCATCCGCATCCTGTGCCCGAATAAATGGGATTCAACATGCGGATAACCTTTCAAATTCATTAATACCGTGGTCGAACAGAAAAAGATCACATCGACCACACTCAAGTTTAATAATACTTGAGTGGTGAATCCTTTTTATGCGGTTAGTTAAATGAGAATATTAATGAAAAAACAACCCAGCCTTGAAATATAAGTGTAATGATTAACATACCATAATGCATTTTTATGAGTCACATATATGCGTGTAGAGCAGAAAGTGAGAAAAAACACACACACACAAAGTACCTAAATATTTTCAGTCCTCGTCAAAGCGCCCTGTCAGCTAGATTCCTTGAGTTTTTCTTTCCGCTTTTCTTTTTCCTTATTGCAAAATGATGAAATATATTTTCCCTTTCTCTCTTAATGAAGAAGATAATAAAGTTTTAACATATTTTAATGAAGAGGAATCCCTTTCAACCGAATTCTAAATGACTTGTACGGCAGAGTGCGACTTACACTTATTTTATAAATGCAATTAAAATGATTCAAACTTGAAATGTGTGACTAACTCACATAATTTCAGATTCATTCTTATGACTAAGCTTACCATAGGTGACTAATAATATGTTAAAACTTATTATTACCAATCAATCACTGCTTGCAGCCTTGCAACTGAATTTACTAAATATTCTCTAGACTGTTCTCAAGCTGAGATTGGACTGGATCTGTCATGACTTCATTTTCCTTCTGCTTGTGTAAAGAATCAGTTTTATATCTTTAATGGAAAAACAGCAAAAGTGTTGTTTTATGGGCATATAAGGTGAAAAATGAATTGATATTTTTATCATTCTTGACCATGTCACAACCTAATAAATCCCTTCATAGATCTAATGATGTACAAAATGCATGAATTCTGGCTGCTAAAAACTTCAGTCCTCAAAAAATCTTGTAAATCTCTCTCTTGCTCTCTCCATCTCACGCTCCCTCCCACTCCCATCAAAAACAGTATGGAGCCATTTGGTCACGTCTGTGGACCCCAAGATTTAGACACATGGACATGATAAAGAGATTAGATGTGACTCTGAAGAATGATAAGGGTGAGACAGACCCTTCAATTTTGACAGATGCAAAAACGAACTCTTAGTTCTATTCCACTTGGTAGCTTTGTCGGTTGGGAAGCTCGTGCAAAATGTATAATTTGAATCAACCAATTTCAATGACATAACCATATATATATGCATTAAACCACAAATTCCTCGTGGTATACACAAACAGATCAATGCACCTTGTATCATAAAATAGCCAAGAAGAAAGAAGAGGACAAATTCATGAGGACGAAGAAAACTTACCTACAATTGGAAAACTCATAAACCTTCCCCCTGGGAGAGATGATAATAACTGCAACTTCAGCATCACAGAGAACTGAGAGCTCAAAGGCCTTTTTCAGCAATCCATTCCTTCTCTTTGAAAAGGTCACTTGCCTGCTTGTTGGATTTTCTATTCTCTTCATCTCAGTCTTTCCCCTCACCATCTCTTCTCAAACCTATATACACACAAGAAACGGATCAAGATCTCAAAAAAGCAGAAAATGGAAAGACCCTGAAAAGAAAATGATTGAGTTTTGGTTTCCGTGAAGTGGAAATGGAATACAGACAACCTAATACAAGAGATTGGAAAGAACTAGGAAAGACCGATGTAAAGGTTTCTAAAAATAGAAAGCGGACAACTAAATCTGAACAAATTAGGAAAAAAAACAGACAACCAACCAACCCTTTATGGACAAACAGCAATGGAGTAGAAAATAAATGGAGGTAATTGAAAAAATCAACCCCACAATCTCTAGAGAGCCTGAAAATGGGAGAAAGAGGAAGATCACACAAACCCTAGATAGATCTAAATCCAAGGAAGATGAGTAGAAAAGATTGACTAATGCCTACCCTAGTATACTCCCAGCAAAAACCTACCTAGTAGCTAGATGTTATATGAGTTTTTTTTTTAAGCAAAAAAAAAAAAAAAAAAAAACATATGGATAGAGGTATAGCTATGAAGCACCTAATGCTCCTTTTCTTATTTTGGTAAATTTCTCAAAAGGAGAAAAACTCAACATTAACAGGTGGTTCCCATTATTACCATTTACCCCACCCATAAAAAAGCCACATCCAGAGGCACCAAAAGTTTGATGCCATTTCAGCGCGTTTCCGACACGTGGCCACGACGACTGACAACTCCCTGCTGCCGGTATCCACTGGAGAACCGAGTGACCCAGGTAAAGGGAACGACGGGGAACATTCTTGTCGGTTGCCAGTTTCCCTCAGACAGACTCCAAAAGGTTGCACGTAAAACTTGGGCAACCCTCAACTGACGGAGTTGGGAAAACGGCGTGTCCGTACAAGGTTCAGAAAAAAATCGCCATTGTTCCGTACGATGATATGGAAAATTGGCCAATCAAATGGCACCACCACGCACTGTCACGTGGTAGTTTATCGATTGCTGTGCCAATTTTTCTTTTTTATTTTTATTTTTTGGCATTTATATTTTTTGAGGTTTCGACGCAAGTGGCCAGGCACTACTGCCACGGATTGTCTAGGCAAATTCTTTGGGCGCCGCCGGGGGGGGGGGAGACCCACTGGAGCAGTCGGGTTGTGGATGAATGTCTTTATTGATGATGGTGTATTTTGGGTTTTCCTCGGTAATCAACATATTAATCACATCAAAAGCATATGCCAAATGTCGGTGACAAAACTGATGACCACTTGTTATTGCATGGCATGTTGGCAGGTCCACGGTCCACTAGTATATATATACTAGTATATATAATGGTATTGTTTGGTCATGCAATCAAGTTTACCGGACTTAAATAAAGTTAGCATAAGCTATATTCCTTCCATGCCTCTTTTTTTTTTTCTTTTTTCTTCTGTGCCTCTAACCAACTAAACTAAGAAGGTCAATTTTGATCTTTAACTTTCGTGATAACCAACAAACAATATAGAATCCTCCTTCTTAGTATCAAAACAAGGTGGAAAATTTGTTATTGGCTTAATTATACTTAAATACTTTCTAGCATTTACTTGTCAATGCGCCTGAGAAACTATTCTACAGATTAGTTCCGTCACCGGTTATTCAATACTAAGTTAGCTATCATGATGTAGATGAATCAAAATCCTCTCATTTAACTCAGGATTGAATAGTAACGAATGGCTTGATATACAAGATTTACCTAACAAAAACATCACATAGTACCCATATTGATTTTTTTTTTATTAATTATAAGGGACACCGAAATATTAAAATAAAATAACATAGTTACTAAAGTTCGATCACAGAACCAACATATTCCAACCAGCTGTTGAACGGCCAAGGACACGGTTTTTCACACCCCACTTTCTATCTCGAGATGGGTACCGTGTCAAAAACGGGTGCCCTTGTGGGAACTCAGTCTGTCCTCGTACCCTTTTGTGGTCTCGATAAGAAATAATTGATATAACCGTTAACCATTTTTGCCGCCAACGACAGCATGAGAAATTCTGCCGAGTGATTTTAGATGTTTAATTTTGAAATTAAAGTTTGAGATTTGATAATTTGTAGAAAAAAAATTAAAAAAGAAAATTGAAAAAAGAAAAGAGACTAGCTCTTGTCCGATAGTTGCATGATTTCACCTCCACTTCGATTTTAAAATCACTAATTTAGATTTACCTAACGTATCTATCGTGCTATCCTTAACATGAAGATAGCTTAACCTTGGTTACGCAAGTTTCGATTTTTTTTTTATTTTTTTTTTCAAGTCTGATTATTTTGAATTCTGTGATTTTAGCAATTATTCTATTGCTTTTGGAATGACACGAAGTGATAATCTGAGTTGCTCGTCATTTTGTAAAAGCCTTGTTAATTATACGAACAGTGTCTTATTCACAAATACGCATAAATTTCTATGTTCATATGAATGCCTACCAAACTTTTTTACTCCCATAATACAAGTAGACAGGAGTTCAATGTTAGCCTCCTTGGCTTTTCTTGAACTAACACCAAAAGAAAATAAAAAAGAAACAAAGAAATAAAAAATTCCCCCAGCATTTCTATAGGATTAAAAATATTTAGTGGAGCTAATATTATTTATTACTAATAAGATGTAAATAAAAATCTAGAGGCCAAGTCATTTCATGTTTACTAATTTTCTTGTATTTTAGCCACAAATAATATAATCGTTGTCTATGTTATTGAGTGCATTTGATAATTGGCATAAGATATAAGATATAATTATCAGAAAAAAATTAAACTAAGTCGGTGTTTAGTGGAGGGTTAGGGCTTACGGTCAGCTACATATCTTTTGTTTTAAAAAATTTAGATTGCATTGTCAAAAAATATATCTGCATTTTTTAAAATATAGTATAAGAATATAATAAAAAGTTAATTTTTTTTTTCTTTTTTACTTTCTTAGTAAAATTTCTCTAATTAAATTAATTCTGCAAACAAACAAGTCTAGGCATGTAAATACAATAGCTTATTCTTTTACAAAGGAACAAAAAAAAAAAAACAAAAGACAATGGCTAATTAGGAAAAATGAAAAAAAAAAAAAAAGGAACAAAATCGAAGCAAAAAATGAAGGGATAAAAATGAGAAATATCGTTACCTTACTGAGAGAGTATCCCGATGTTCCAAAACAAGACGCTTGCAAATCGCTGCCCAGCGACGCGCCGCCGTACGCGTCTCAGAAAATCTAGTTGTCGAGACTTCCACGCCGGCGAGAGGCAATGCAGGGAAGCCGCAGGTAGATCAACGGAGTCACGCCGATAAATTGTCCACAGATCTCCACCCGCCCGTTGGGCGGAATCACCTCCGACTCGGCCATTTCACTCGCCATGAACGTTCACCGCTGCGCCGTCGCTACCCACACTTGAGTCGGCCGGTTTGTTCTCTCTTCACCTCTGTTGGAGCATGTGTGAATCGGAGATCGCCGTCTTCGGCGGCGCGTAGCCGAAGTGTTTCATTTTTCCCCGCTCTGATGACGTAATGTAAACAAAAACAAGATATTTTAAGGAAACACTTAATGTTAGGCCTAAGCTTCTCAACGGGATATGTCTAAGTGAGTGGGGCAAATGACTCAATAAAAATTAAAGCTTAGTTCTATTTTATTACTATTTTCTTTACTACTACTACTACTACTACTTATTATTATTATTATTATTATAAATTATATAAAAAAAATCGAATGGTTAAAAAAAAAAAGTTACTAAAATTTGAAAATAAAATTAAAAAATTTAACAAAAATATTCCAATTAATTGTATTAAAAGTACAAAAGGCAGATCAAACTAATTCTTACCCTACGGGGAAAGTGATCAATGGACTTTGATACTAAAGTTTATGGAGAAATGATCACCCCGAAGTCTAGGAAAGTGGCCTTCTTTTTTTTTTTTTTTAAATCAACTTCTGTTTTGGGGGCTTAAAAGTAAACATCAAGTTTTGAAAAAACTTTATCAAACACTAATTTTTCTATTTTGTAGAATATAATAGTAATCGACACTCCTAAAAGCTAAAACCAAACGCCCCTTAAATGTGTTGTGGGGACCTATATTCGATAACCGTGGTTTAATTTCCTGCCACCTATCCCACCCAATGGCCTGCCCTAGGCGAAGTATTTTTGATCGGCGAATTGTTCATTGGCCCTAGTACTCCCCCCCCCCCCCCCGACTTTAATTTCCTGTCCGGGATTGTTTGTTTCCAGGCACCTACAGAACACTTACTTAAATTAGTTATTTCATCAATTTTGTACAGTAAAATTTGAGTTATGTTTTTTTCATTCTCATTTTCTTATATATATATAGAGAGAGAGAGAGAGAGAGAGAGAGAGAGAGAGAGAGAGAGTATTTTTACTTCAGACTAAAGAAGAAAACCCTTTTACATTTTAATTTTGTTTTTGTAGATTGGAGAATGTTGCAACTCAGCATGCCTATTTATCAATGCTAATTTTGTCATGTTTGTAGGAATTTGGTGAGTGCTATTACGTGGCTTGCTCTTATAGCCGGATTATGGACAAATTAAATATTTACAAGAGACAAGATAACTCGTTAATTAAGAGATTTATTGAATGTAACTTATATAAAAAGAAATAATCTGTTATTTATTTTTTTATGATGATTATTATAATATGAATTTAGAATCTCTTTTAAAATAATAAATAAATAAATAAATAAAAGTCTAGATTTTCATCGTTCACTATGGTATTCCTTCCGTACCCTTTGCGACAAGAAATTGCTGGGTCAGGATTCAGGAGGAATATATCCATTTTGGTTTAATGCAATCTCGGCGGGTCCGCGAGCTTTTTTCAACTGAATCAATCTTACTCAAAAGGAATAAAAACAAAAAAATTGGCGATTTACGTAACGGTGGGAAAAGAAATTTGTCTTTTTTCATTGCTTTTTTTTTTCTTTGTCGTTCTCTCTCTCTCTCTCTCTCTCTCTCTCTCTTAATTAATTGACTCTAATTTAATTTTAAATTCAAAACTCTTAATTTTAGAGAACAAGCCGATAACCAATAGGCTAGAACTCACTGGTTGTTCTCTCTTTAATATCCAAACCAAAGTTTCCATTTCAATAGTTTTCTGATGGCCTAGGCGTTGAGTCTGACTGTGGGTTGGAACCATTGACAACTCTGAATGGGATGTCAAATTAGTAGTAAATAAATATACAATAATTATTGGGATTATAGTCCCCAGCGAGAAGAAACCAAAAAAGTGGACTTCTCCGATAAAAGGGTACCAGACCCCTTTTATTAAGCCCAAAGAATATAATCACTTTTTCTTTTCTTCTTCTTTTTTTTATTTTTTATTTATTTTTCAATAGAGGATTTTGATGTCAATTGTTGCAGTACTCCGTCTAAGTCTCGGTCCACTCTCTCGGCCAAATCCGTGTAATTGTACCGTTGACGCCCGTAGCCAATTGTTGCACGAGCACAAAATCCAGAGGCCTCAGGTCTGCCCGGCAGACTCATCCACCCTCATTCTCGATTTTTTGGTTCCATCTTTTTAAGGCCCGTTGCCACTGCCAAGTGTTCCAATTAAAAAAAGGAAAAAGGAAAAAAAAAGAAGAAGAGCCCACTTAATGGGAATATTGGATTTGGATGACTAGCGTAGTGCTTCAAGTTTTCCAATAAATTGCAACTTTACAAGACTTTAACTTCACTCCTTGCAAAGACTTGTACGAAAAATTTCAAACCGATAGGCCTATCTGATACAATCTCAAAATTTACCTTTACTAAACATTGAAAATTTTTTTGGTGAAGAATTATTATAATGCCAGTTTCGGTAAATTAAAAAAAAAGAAGAAGAAGAAGAAGAAGAAGAAGAAAAACATTTATCTCAATTATTTTTTATATATAATATAAAGGAAAAGCGCTAAAAATTAAAAAAAAATAAAAAAATAAAAAAAAAAAGAAAAAAAGGAAAGTTACAGAACTTCTCCCTTACTGCGTCAAACTCATCACTTCTCTCTCTGCCTCTCCCAAGAAACACGATACTAAACGGTTGGGTCGTCCAGGTAAGCGCGGAGCAGTGATCGAAGCTCCGTAATCGACAACGTCTCCGGCTAAAACCAAGATCATCGAGCGATGGCGTCGACTCCGCCGCTGTCTTCGCCGTATACCGGCGACGGACAGAGACAGCAAGAACAGAATCAACCGTCGCCGGCCAAAGAGAAAGAATGCGTCCATAAGACCAAAACGATACAGTTTTTGGGACGCACTACGCCCATAGTCCTCCAAAACGACAATGGACCTTGCCCTCTCCTCGCCATCTGTAATCTCTATCTTTCTTGCTTTCTTGCTTGTTTTTATTCTTTTTTCCTGGTTGCTAGGGTTTCTTTTAAGGTTTTCTTGAACTTGTTTGTTTGGCTGCCGAGAAAATAAGATGATAATTTGTTTACGCTAGGTCAAGAAAGTTCGGTCTCGTTTCTCATAGATTAGGAAAGTTCGGTTTTCTCAGAATTGAAACAAAGTGGACAGAGTCGGTTTAGTCAGAGTATGAGAATTGAAATCTTTTTTTTTTTTATTCGGTTTTCTTTATGTGTATTATTTGATTGATTTTAGTGAATATTGAAGACTCTGCTATCTGCGGTTTAGTGGTTCTTCAATTGCTTGTTTGGTCATCAAGAAAAGAACTAGAAATTAGTGGAAATGAATCAAGAATTCGATGGTTATGATTAATGGATTTTGGTGCTTTGATATGCAAAGAGGTGTTTTTGTTGATTTTCTTTGCAATTAGGATTGTAATGGGTGTTTTGATTCTTGTTTGTGGGTTTTTGAAATAGGTAATGTCCTTCTGTTGAGGAACAATTTGAATTTGAGCCCAGATATGAGTGAAGTTTCGCAGGAGAAATTGCTATCATTGGTTGCAGAGCGGTTGATTGATTCCAACAGTAATGCTAATGTGATGGATGAGGACTTGGCTTTGTTTATGTAATCCATCGAATATTGGCATAATTTGATTTTGAAGTCCTTTTTTCTTTTTTCTTCTTTTGTCATGCAGAACAGAGATGCAGGTTATGTTGAGAATCAACAACAGAATATTGCTGATGCCATTGATTCCCTTCCAAGACTAGCAACTGGAATTGATGTAAATATAAAGTTTAGTAGGTATGTCACCCTTCCTTCCCTCACGCAAACACCTATTTTGGTTCATCCTTGTCATTAATTATTACACTCGAATCATGCAGGATAGATGATTTTGAGTTCACCTCAGAACGTGCCCTATTTGATCTGCTTGACATTCCTTTGTATCATGGCTGGATAGTTGATCCTCAGGTATGCATCTTACTAATCCCAAAATGGCACTTTGAGGCTTCTTTGCCAGATTCATTTTATTATTATTATTATTATTATTATTATTTAATTTTAGCCCTATTGACATTGTAAAGTGAAATTGTCTATTATTCTTCCCAATGTGCCATTTCATGCTTCACTTTATGCTATTAAATAATATTGCTGGAAAATTACTTTTACTCTGTGTTTTGTTTTATGGTGTGTCCCTTAACATGATTTTCAGTTGGATGATCAATTTCCCTTGATTGGATGTACTAGGACCATGAAACTGCTAATGCCATTGGGTCAAAGTCCTACAATGCTCTTACCGCAGAGCTTGTTTCTCTGGAAGCACAAAATATAGAGGGTGGAAGTAAGGATAGCATTGGGGAAGATTGCATTGATTTGGCTGCGGCTACAACTGCTACTCTTGGTGTTCCATCTCCTTGTCTTTCAAAATCTAAGTCTTCTTATGATTTTCCACAAGTCTCTGACCAACAGAAGGCTAGAAAAGGGGACCTTGAAGAAGAAGCAGAGCTACTGAGGGCCATAAAAATCTCAGAGGCTGACTTGCTAACTTCAGTAGGTGATTCTCATGTGGCCAATGTTAATGGACGGCTTGTGGATGTTGCTTCAGATGGAAGTACATTTTTTAACACTGCTGGGCCTGTAGATTCTGTTGATACATCAAAGGACAATGCCAGTTTCAAAGATAAAGCCATTGCCTTGAGCAATGATAGTAATAAAGTTACAAATTTAGAAGCACTTCAAGGGGAAATGCCATACTTCTCATCACAGACTGATCAAGGTCAATATCGTAACTGGTCAACTGATAAAGAATGCGAAGAACTTATTTTGCAAAATGATGTAGTGAGTAGCACTGAGGCATTGGTCCAAGTTGAGGATGTACAGACCCTCCCTTGTCAAAATATTGCTCCATCTGTGGATGATATGGATGTTACACAAAGTGTTGCAAAGGTTGAGTATCAATCTACTTCAATGATTGATGTTCATCGACCAGCAGATATTCTGAGTGGCCGTGACACAGAAGTACTTTCAAGGCCATCTGCAGTGAATACAGAGCCAGATTCTTCTGGTGTTCCAATGCGGAACATAGATGCACCTGAAACATTTACTTCAAGTGTTGACAGCAATGAACCCTTATATGAGGGAGAAGAATGCATATTAGACTCAGGAACAGCTGTTTATGAAGACCGAGAGCCTATGTATGAAGGTGAGGTGATCCTTGCAGAACAAGCTGATAAAACCGTGAGGTCTGTGGATGAAATCAACCCACAACAAGGTGAGATTTGCAGCATGCAAAAGAGTGGAACTATCACCTGTTTTAGATTGTAGACATACCATTTCAGGCCTTTGTGTCTCATCTATTTCTACAACATATTACCATCATGCACAAAATGATATTGCTTGCTTTTCTTTTTTTTTTTGGTCATATTTTCGTAACACATTTCTTCTCTCTCTCTCTGTCTCTCGTTTTTTTTTTTTTTTTTTTTTTGCATCAGGAAAACTGATAAGAAACTTTTTGAACAACAATGCTAATCAGTTGACCGTTTATGGGTATGTGAACTTATTTGATTGAAGATAAAATGCTACGATGTCCCTATATTTCTGTTCATGTGCTGGATGCAGGAAAGTTTGTGTGACTTTTATAATTCTCTGCAGCCTTTTTTGCTTACAAGGTGGGCTTAAAGAGCGTGAACTTTGTGTGTTTTTCCGCAATAATCATTTTAGCACAATGTTCAAGGTTGGTTACCGGGTGGTTGTGGCATACTCATCACTGTTGCTGTCTCTGATTCTTCTTTTTGCGCTTGTCTCCAAAGTTCTATTGGATGATGTATTTTTGCATTTTATTTGCAGTATGACAGTGAACTTTATCTTTTAGCTACAGACCAAGGTTACTTAAATCAGCCTGATCTGGTTTGGGAGAAACCAAATGAGGTAAAGCTGCCTGTTCAGTCATCTCCTTGATAAGTAGCATGTTATTGAGACCAAGTATTATTCACAACTTGAATGATGTATTGATAAAGGCAACAGAAATGACTAGGGTCATCCTGCTTGGTGAAGAGACTCGAGCCAGTTTGCTTGTTGGGTCATTATTGTTCATTATTTGTACTCCATTGGTCATCTGATGGAGAAATCTGCCTGCTTTCTTACCTGAGGTTGTACAGAAATGGAATATCATCTATTGAAAGGAACATGAATTGTGTGCCCATTATTGGACATTTTAAAGCCAGGAATGAGTGCACAGTCTCTCTCTCTCTTTTTTTCCCTTCAACTTCTAAACGAATTTAGGAGACCAGGCAAAATGCAACTCATAACTCAGAACACCTTGTTGTAATAATAAATGGAATTGCTCTCTTGTTTGAAAATTTTTTGAAATTTGATAACCTAATTTCTACTGTCAATGCTTCCCAGGTGAATGGAGATTCATTGTTCATGACAGCCAACTTCAAAGAATTCAAGATGGAAAGTCACGCAAATGACACATGGAATGAGCACAATGCCATGGCCAGTACTGCGGTACATGTCTTTTGTTGGCTCAAAAAATTTTATATATTTTTAAGCATTGAGCTTTGTTTCTTTCAAACTAATTGTGATCACATGCCACAGAATTATCTTGCTAGCATTGAGAGCGCTACACAAGCGGGTTTGCACGTGAAGTAATTTTTCTGACTTGTCATATTAAAGTATTTCTTGAATCTTATGGTTGGAAAGCAGATGGCACAGGAGATTGTTGCTGAATGTGATGGTCTGTGTGTATAGTTATTCTCATCGTCACTTCGGTGTCAGCTTAGATTAATGTTGTAAATGCATTGTTGTGGCAGTTCTGATCTGCAACTGGCAATAGCTCTTCAACAACAGGAATTTGTGGAGCAACAGCCACAGCGCCATAATTTGCAGCAACCATCTGTTAATAACAGTCCAAGACTAGTGACTGGTTCCCAGGTAAGGACGATATATATATATATATCTTATTACAGTTGTATGCTTGGTTGGTCTTTTTGATTAGTCTAACTCAAGCTGTCAATGCCATGATATAGTCTCACTGTCAAAATAGTTTACTTGCTAGTTTGTCCAGACTTGATAAGTGAGGTGATGAGTCCCAAAAAAAAAAAAAGGGCAATTATGCATGTATCATAAAGGGAAACAAGGATCAATATATTTTCCTATTACCAATCAATAATACTCTTAGGCTCTTTGATTAAGCTCATGCGTAGTGCTAACATTTTATTACAAGTTTGGGATTATCAGAGCCATTTCTCTGGGAAACACTTTTTATAATGAATTTTGCCACTTATCAGAATAATAATAATGATGATGGGCTTTTTAAATGCTCTCTTTAGATTATACATATCAATGCCAACAAAGCTCTCAGTTTTTTTTTTTTTTGTGGTTAGGTGCCAAGAAGCAGTGTGAGAAGCTCTTCGTCTTCTAGACCTGAAGCAAAATCTTCGTCTTCTAGACCTGAAGCAAAATCAAAAGAAAGGTGTACCGTAATGTGAGATTTTTGCTGTCATCCTTCTTCGAAATCTGCATTGTAAATGGTATGTTGGCCCCAATGTATTTACGATATTTCTAAACCGCTCTAACAGTACATGTGATTTACATCAAAATTTTTTATTGTGAAAAGCAATTATATATTACAACTTCGCGTTCATCCCACTTCGCCGGAGTTAAATTAGAGCGACACCCGAAACTCCCCCCCCCTCCACCCTTTTCCAAAAAATAAAAAAACAACGAAGAGAACACTCAAACAAACAAAACGACTCCTAGCATGCAAATTTCTAGGAAGAGCTTTTATATTTGTTAATGTTGAAGTTTTGAGTGAGAACGGGTTGACTAATATATAGATTGTGAATATTTTTATAAAAAAAAATTAAATAAAAATACTAATAAATAATTCTCTGATTTAATTATATTGTAATAATTAATATAATTGTGATGTATTTTTAATTAAATAATAATAATAATAATAATATAAGTAAAGAGACGAGTTGACACCCTTTCGACCAGCAAATTTGATTTATGAAAATCTTCGAAAATGGTGGACTCGAACGCAGAGCGCTCGAAGCCAGCACTCTCAAGCGAAAAAAGGTGCCGATCTCAAGTTAAACAACCATCTCACCAGAAGACATTGGTAGGTCCATGTGGAGTGGAGCATCATTATCAATCTTCGGCCGTGCCATGATCCCATCCCATTCTAGAGAAAGTCTGCCCACGCAAAGTCTCCCTTGGTCGACCTTCTCGAGTCAGAAAGCGTAGCACACGCTACGAAAAAGTCCCGGGGATGCTGTTTTCAAGCTGCAGGTCTGATGTTGATGTAGCACAACAACAACAACATATGTGATAATAGCAGTTGGCATTTAATTTTTGGTTAAGCCCAACCAATTTTTTTTATTAAAATTTTTTATTAAAAATTTTATTAAATTATGACTTATATAATAATAATAATTATTATTATTATTAATTTAATTAAAAATAATTTTTTATTCTTATAAATTATATATATATATATATTAAAAAATAAAATAAAATAAAATTCGAAGTATAATAAATAAAAATTAGAATTTTTAATTATAAAAAAAAGTATTTAACACGAGAGAGAGGCAACACCAATAATTAATGGACCTCGTCAAGTCCAGCACAACACCAGAAATATTGTAATGTCAGCATCAAGCAATAGACGGACCTCGTGTGAAGATGATAAAAAATAAGTTCAAAAAACAAGAAAGATCACGAAGATGAAAATGGCTCACGCTGACCTTCTAATATCTTCAAATAATTGATCTGAGGATTTTCTTTGCAAACCAACAACTAACGGAATGTGAAATATTATTATTATTATTATCTTATTGAACCAGGTGGATCAGACGCATCGCCGACAGATTTGCCAGTTTGTTTCTTCATCCAAATTTCTTCTTTTTATGCCGATTGAATTACTAATAATAATTAATATGAATTCAATTTCTATCATGCCTAATATAATTTTCCAATTTGTTGTCTACTTTTGAGGGTGTATACGAGAGGAAGAAATTAATTAAAAAAAAAAAAGGAAAAAAATAACACCAAATTGTGTGAAGAAGGAAGAGAACGACGTGGGGTTCGGGGAAGCGACTGTGCCATTCATCTCTGCCACTCTTTTTTCCATTTTCTCATTTTTATATATTTCTTTACTCAAAATAATAATAAAAATACATAGACTCTAATATTAATATTAACACGAATCAAATATATGTTTATAAAAAAATATTAAGCTATATTATTATAAATTTTTTTTACAAATAATTACGAATGATAATAACATTACAAATATACAATCGAAAAGCTATAATATTCTAATTCAAGTCAGCTTAAATTTCAACCTTTTGTTTTCTTATTTCTGTTTTTTTGTTTTTTGATTCCTGTGAAATGGAAAATGAGAACATAAAAATTAAAAAAAAAAAATCTAGAAGGGGACCACTCTAAAATGCTGTCTCAATCTTAGGGTTTTGGAAACGTGACAAAAGCTACAGCTGTACTAGGAGCCAGCCACCCCACCCCCATCTTCTCCAACGGCGATCGATCTCTTGCCTCATCTTCCTGGGACTCACGTTTATCCCGCCATCCGGCTCGGCTTTACTCGGCTCGACAGCCTTGCCGTGTGGCTTTTCTTAGTTACAAGTGTCGAGTTCTAAATCTGATTAGAACGATTCATATGATTCTGAGAAAATATGTGCGTGCGTGTGCGTGTGTGTGTGTGTGTGTGTGTGTGTGAGAGAGAGAGAGAGAGAGAGAGAGAGAGATGTGTCTATGAGTTTCTTAATAATTTTAAAGATTACTTCAATAGTAAAATTAAGTGTTTGTTATTTCATTTCATTGATTAAAAAAATATATTTTTAACTTTTTTTGATATTAAAATCAACATTGTATCACAAAATTTAATTTATTATTTATTTTATGATGAATATTATTAAAAAAAATTAAAAATGAAACTTATTATTTGGCCCCAAGTTCTTAATAGTTAACTTACGTACTTAATAGTTAACTTATGTAGGTGTTCGTGTGAAAATATAAAGTTTTAATTGCATTTCACGAATTAAATTAAAAATTTATATATTAGAATTTAATACATAACTTATTATTAAGTTTTACTCACAATTTAAAATTTTATTTATTTAATTTTTAAATATAATATCAATCACTCTTATTATTAGCATTTAGTTATATATTTTTGTGTGTTTATAAATTTAATTTTTTTATTAAACAGCTTTTTAATATTGTACACAGATTTATTTTAATATCTAATTAGTCTTAAATTACCTACCTTTCCATTTTTAGGACGACATAAACAATAAGCTAATCAAATTTAAAACCCTTAATTTTGAAAAAGGAGAAGTGCCTTGACATGTACCAAAAGATTAAAAAAGAAAAGAAAAGAAAAGAGTAAGAAAACAAATTACTAGTGTTTAGTTTAAAGAAGAAAGAGTAAAGAACCTATAATGGTCCCCATGGTAATTTTGATTATTCATGGTTGTCAAGAAAAGATATATTTTCTGATTATTATTTTCGTTATTGCAAAAACGTTGATATTTTTGTTCACTTTCTTTATCTAGGGCAATTACTTAGAGAAATTCAATTCTAAAAAAATGGAATAAAGGGAGATTAGATGGGTAAACTGTAAAAAGAAAGCACTCCTTTTTAAAAGGGGATAACGGGGTAATTTTAACTTTAAAGAGTTATAAAGAGCCACAAACATAACGTAACTAATTAATTTTTTTAAAAATTTTTCTTAAAATAACTAATTAAAATTACTGAAAATTTTTTGTTCTCACTTGTATTTCTCTAATCTACACCTACACCGTGGTGCTCTTTTCAAAATCACTTTTAAGTGATGAAAATGCTTACTTGCTAGAAATGATTCATTACTTTCAAAAATCGAATACCATATAGTTAGATAAAAATGCTAACTTTCTTGCTTGCAACGCAACATTTCCACGTAACCCCTTTATTTCATTATATTTTATTTTTCGCTTATAAGAGAGATATTCTGCGTAGCCCCGAAAGATGGATCCACCACCTGTAGAAAAGACCAACAAATACCTTTATATGTACCCTTGTTTTTCTATAACTTTTGTCAAGTGATATTATCATAGGAGACAACTCATTTTATATTAATTATATAACGAGTCATTCGTGATTTAAGGAAAAAAAAAAACGATTCATAAAGAGTTATTAATTTCTTTACAGCCCGACTCTAAAATTTGAAGTTTATATTTTGTACACTAGATCAATCATATACATATATATTCGCGTTTATTCAATAATTGCGACTGTGAAATGACTTTCAACCTTATTAATGTTGTCACAATGGAATTGATGGCTAACTAACGTGTGGATTTGGTATATGATTAGATTTAAATTTTTTTTTCTTTTTTTTTTTTAATTTTGTACACTTTCTTAGCTGTGTTCGTACTTGTATTAACCGTTCATTTGTAAGTAGTCACTACATCTTTGCACGCATCAACATTACCTTTTGAATTTCTATATACATATATACTAATCTTCATCCATAAAAAAAATAAAAAATAAAAAATAAAAAAAGGTGCTTGTGAATGCGACTTAAAAAACGGTTGAAATTATCCCATCTTGCGTAGGCAATGTTTCAAGCTCCTTGTTGTTAACTAGAGTGGGCCCTATCACCCATACTCAGCATTCCCACAACCACCCAACACAGATATATATATATATATATATATATATTTGGTAGTTGGTAACTTGTGTGCCTTAACAAACAGGTATCTTCTAACTTCTCCAGTCCCCCTTTAAAACGTAGAAATGGAGAGCAAGAAGTTGAAAACAGAGGATGTGCACCAGCAATGGAGGCTGAACTACTGACAGCTCAACCTGCCTGCCAGCTGACTTTCTTAAATAACACAATAGAAAATGGTTAGAAGGGGTTGGTGACTGAAAAATCAACCAAATCTCTCCATTTTCTTGTTTAGTTACTTGGTTGAAACATTGTCCTCGATATTTAATTGTTATTTTAGTTTGTTTTCTACGTTATTTTTTTCCTTTTATTAAAAATAATAATAAAAAAAAGAAAACTAGTTTGTTCGTTCTGGTGTTGGCATAGTATCTATATCCTTTAAAAAAAAAAAAATTACGCCTAAATGAATGTATCCTTTTTTTTTTTAACTTAAAAATAGTCTGTGATTAAATATTAACTCTCAAAACGGTACATATAAAAGATTAAAAGAAGTAATGAGATTCAATCATACGACCTCCAAAACTCAAAAGCTTGACGACCACTTGAGCTTCAAGTGGTTTAGAAATAACAAACGTGCTATGTTGTATACTTTCTAACCCTCGTAAATTGCTACCAAAGACTTTTGTGTGACACATTTAGGTTCAAAATAAACCAAAATCCTAAAGTGACAGAAAAGATAGAAACATTTTGTTCCCGAGATTAGAAAGAAACTGAGCATCCATAGAAAGGGACCTGTTACCCTAAAATTGAGCTTTGTACCGCATTTCTCTTCCAACCAAATGGAAATTGATATCTTGTTGGAAGTCACCAGAAAATGTATTGTGATAACCATTTTACGAGTATGCCTATTGCCTAGCCACTATGTTATAAGAAGGAAAAAAAAAAAAAAAAAGCATATTAGGGTGGCCGAATCAGGTGAGTTTGAACGATAAATTAAGAGATACAAACAAGAATACATTAGCTTTCTGATAAAGCAAGGATTATCATTAATACAAATAAATCAGTTCTCTTCTGATAACCCCAGGTTAGCAAGCCTTGTGACCATAGATTTCAAAAGCTAGAATCTATAAACTCCAAAGAAGAGAATAAAAAAGAAACGAAAAAAATGAAAAAGCAATAAAAAAATTGTCAGGCAAAGGAAGCAGCTTTAACTGATCTCCCTTGCAACATTTCATTCATTTCATGGTATTCATGATTCTCTAGCTCTCTTTTCTCTCTCAAACTCTTTTTCTGTCAAACACTTCAATACAATATTATAGATAAGAGAGCATTAAAAATCTCTCTCTTTTTGTTTGTAAACTTCTGGCAGTAACTCAGAATTGGTGCAGAAAATCTTGTGTTTCAGATCCCAATGTACTGCTTCCCTCTCTATCTTTGTCTCTCTCTCTTACACTATTAACAAGAAAGCACTGCTCTCTCGCTCTCTCTCTCTCTCTCTCTCTCTCCTCTGGTGGGATGGCCTAAAACACCATCTATTTACTTAGATACACAAGAAGATATATAAAATATAGAGTTCAGAGAGATTTGGGCATATATAATACAGAAATGCAAGAACCAAGCTTAGGCATGATGGGCAGTGGAAGTGGGAGCACTGCACTTGGTGGTTTAAGCAGTGGAGAAGTTGTGTCGGTCTCCGGCGACCAGCAGAGCCTGCAACTCAAGGTGGAGATTGCCACTCACCCACTGTATGAGCAGCTATTGGCAGCACATGTGTCTTGTCTCCGAGTGGCTACCCCAATTGACCAATTGCCGCTCATAGATGCCCAGCTTGCACTGTCTCACCAGTTGCTCAGGTCCTATGCTTCACAGCATAGACAGCATGGAAATCCATTCTCTCCCCATGAGAGGCAAGAACTTGACAACTTTTTGGTGGGTTCCCTTGTATTTTGTTGTTCTAAATTTTGTTCACCTTGTTTGAAGTGTTCAAATTTCTGTTTGATTGCCACCAGCTGCGTGGTCTGGCGGTAGAGTAACTAGATTTTTGGTTCAACAAGCAGGTTTCAAATCTCGGCATTCGAAAGACAAAAAGATTATAATTAAAAAAAAAAAAGAAAAAGAAACAAGATTTTCTGTTCGATCCTTTCAGCCTTTTAGGGGATTGTTATCTGGGCTTGAATTAGAGGTAGTTCTTGTTTTCTTGATTGACTTTGGGTGTTTATATTAACCTATATATGTTATGGTATATATGGTTGTGTCGTGTGTGTGTTGCAGGCGCAGTATTTGATGGTTTTGTGTACTTTCAAAGACCAGCTTCAGCATCATGTTAGAGTTCACGCCGTTGAAGCTGTCATGGCCTGCCGTGAAATTGAAAACACCCTACATTCTCTCACTGGTTTGTCCCTCTCCCTCTCTTTCTCCTCTCACGCGCGTAGAGACGGAGGTTAAAGCCTATCTTTCTTCCTTCAACAATATTTATGCTAGCCTTTATAATTGATTAACGCATTAAACAGTCCCAAAAGCACACCTTTTTGTAACTATAACTTTTTTCTCTTTTCGATTAATTATAGGGAAACATAAAGAAGAGTCTCCGAGTCAAATGACAAAAAATAAAAATAAAAAATAAAAAATAAAAAGCATGAACAAACCGATATATTTGTTGGGTTAAAAAAAAAAAAAAAAAAGAAGGTTCTTTTCTTGCTTTGATTTTTGATGGGGCTGAGCAGGCACAAGGACTTACATACATACATAAAGGCCAGTTGTGACTGATTCATTTTTCCCTTCAAGTTTTGAGAATAATCCGTATAGCAAGCGGATGCAATAGGACCCACTGGTACAAAAATATTTTAAACTTTATATTGGAGGCTTGCGAGAGGTGTTGGTTAATCTGTTCGGTGAATGAGGGGCACCACCACCACTAGCTGCCACCAACTGATAAGGTTGTATAGATTATATCTAGATGCTCCAGAACCTGTCTTATTCTGCTGATTGTATACTTATTGCTTTTGGCTTTGCATAGATATTACATTGGCCTTATTTGTTGGGGTTTCTACTTTTTTAAAGTATGTTAGGTATATTGCTGATGTAGAGGGTTCACGAATACAAGTATAGAATCATCCCAATCATGGATTGAGCAATTAGTACCACTTGTAAATGAGTTTAGATGCTCCCAATAATGTGATGATAACCATTTTATGCAGGGACAGCCTTTTTTTTGTTGTTTGTTTTTTTTTTTGTTTTTTATTCGAATGGCTAGAGGACTCCATTTTTCGTAAATAAAGAGCTCCTGAGTAGAGGTGTCAAATGAGCATTCTGTTTCGATCACTTCGAGTTTGTGTCATTCGGATTCTTGATAATATTTGATCACTTAAATTTCAAGTTATGAGTTTTTTGGCATTTTAAGTAGATGCAAACTGAGTCCGAATCAAATTTCAAATAGATTAATCAGGTTAGGTTTTTGCCCCTTTACTGTTCAGGCCCTGACCAAGTCCAAATCTATTAGTAGTGGTCTACAATACTTAAGGAGAATCAACCTCATGGTCTCTAAGGAGCGCACAACATGATCAGAAGCTCTTAATTATTTGAGCTTTGAGTTGAAAGAGCACCTTATTTGATTGAATAGGATATTAATAAGCTCCTCAAAATGTTCCCGTCTTGTCTTGACGAGGAGATTTTTAAGTGAATTTGATCCTAATATGAGCTTAAACTTAAGAGATGAAACTGTAAAAAATTTATTTTGTAGTCAGCTGCTAGAAAAGTTTATTTGACAAAATAGCTTAGTGATGATTGTCTCCGCGTAATCTCTCTATCAGGAGCAACTCTAGGCGAAGGGACAGGTGCAACCATGTCTGATGATGAGGATGACCTGCAAATGGAGTCTTCTATGGATCAATCCGGTGCAGATGGGATTGACATGATGGGATTCGGTCCTCTGCTTCCCACAGAATCTGAAAGGTCTCTGATGGAGCGAGTTCGCCAGGAACTGAAGATCGAATTAAAGCAGGTTGTTTTTTCGTTGCGCTGATCTTACAAATTGTTTCATTCCAACATCAACGAAACAACAACCACATTAGCTTCGTGTCAACACTTAGTTCTATGCGAAAGAAGGCAACTTTAGCATGGCTTGTGATCTTGAAGATATATAAGGCAACCGTATAAAAGGTTAATGAGTTTTGCTTTTGCAGGGTTTTAAATCTAGAATAGAAGATGTGAGGGAGGAAATATTAAGAAAAAGAAGAGCAGGAAAGCTGCCTGGTGACACAACCACAGTACTGAAGAATTGGTGGCAGCAGCACTCAAAGTGGCCTTACCCAACTGTAAGCAAAGCAGCCCATGCTCACTCTGCAAGTCATAAATTTAGTTCTCCTGAACCATTTGTGACTGCCTCTTGCTTCCATCAAAACAGAGTTCAACTTCAATTCCAACTTAAAACAAGCACTTTTGCCAGGTTTTTCTGCTGGGTTGCATTTCATCCGAGCAATATGTGAAAGATAGTTTTTTCGATTTTTTTTTTTTTTTCCCTTTTCCTTTTAGACAATTGACTCCGACTGAATTTTGAATTTAAAACTTTCATCTCTAAAAATGACTTTAGTACCAATAAGCTAAAACTCATTGGAATAGTATGCGAAAGATAGTGATGGTTATGGAAGCATATAATCGTTCAGAAATTCAGGAATTAGATTTTGGTTTCTTGCAGGAAGATGACAAAGCAAAACTCGTGGAGGAAACAGGATTACAATTAAAGCAGATAAACAACTGGTTCATCAATCAGAGGAAGAGAAACTGGCACAGCAACTCTCAGTCTGTGACATCTTTGAAGTCCAAACGCAAAAGGTAGACCAATCCCAATCAATCTTTGTGTCAAAACAGCAACTGCGAACAAGCAGGGGCATGCACTCTACTTTGATACAACTATCACGTGACCATTGGGGGCACATTAGTGTTTGCTAACATCCTGGTACAGAATGTAACATATTTGGACCCCATATATAAGGTTGAAGATTTTTATGTCCTTAACAGGTAAATGCTACTGCAAGATCTCATTTTACCCTCTTTTTTTTTTTCCTTTAGAATTACCTCTATTTTCTGCCTTTTGACTTGTAATTAGATGGGGGTTGCTCCAATTGTAAGTTCTAATTTCTATACCTTTGAAAGAGACCTAAACAGAAAGAGGCTATGGCATGGGCGTCTGAACCTACAATATGAAATTCACTCGACCATAATTCTGCAAAAATTGATTATTGCCATTTCATTCGCAAACCAAAATGGTGGATCTCCTGGCCATTCAGACTGTTGAATATTTGCTTACACCCTAGTTTGTCGCTTCCTACGATTTACATGCTCCAACTTTCGCCTTCAAGTGTCGGTGATTTACACGATCGTTCGTTGACCATGGCTCTCGATTTAGAAATTAGAGAATTTGAGCAAAAAAGGAAAACCGGTAATGGGTCATAAAGCTTTAGTCCATTGGAGTTCAAACTGAAAATTGCCCAAAAGAATTAACGAGCACCTAAGTTAAATAGAGAAGTGATGCTTTATATTGTGAGAATCTATGGTAAAACCATCTTATATGTTGGCTGCCTATTAAATCCCTAAAAAATAAAAATTCCCGAGATTTCACAAGAAATATAGACCCACAGCAACAAGAATCAGAAGATGTTCGATGCTGATCGTTTGCTCTATTTTGACTTTTCTAAGACCACATATCCGAGTAGATGGACGCAAACAATTTGATTCGTTCTAAACATTTAATTGTCATCACTGTTGATTTCGTGTTTTTAATTTTTAAATACATACTCATAATTAATAATAAGAAATATCGATATATATTTACCAATTATAATAAATAGTGTGCTATAAATCTATATACAAAATTGGCAGCATTACTTTAATTATAACAAAATTTTATACAAATACAGCAGTTTAAAAAAAAAATACAATTTCTCTTTATTTACCCTCAAAATATAAAGTTGCGAGCCAGCTTCGATTGACATGTAAACCTACTACTGTAGCGTGTAATTCATAACTAATGTCATATTTGACGCAAGTAGGATAATACTGTTATAAATAGTGATTATAGATTCGTGGTCACATTATTAATTATAATAATACATTAAACAATTATAAATATATAATTAATAATTATAATAATATAATAATATTACATATATTTTATTTTATTTTTCTGTAAATGCACAATTTTTTGAGAATACGCGTTCGCCGGCGCCTGGAAACATGTGTTACACTTTGTCATTTTCTCTTGAGTGCATGTCTATGGTCACATGTCACGGAATTAAGTTGTGTGTATATTAATTCGTGCGATACTTAATTAATTTTATAAAAAAAATGAGTTAATTAAATCTAAGACAACATTAAACGATATATTTGAAAGACAAATAAAAGAATTTAAAATTATTATAAAATAAAAAATATAAAAAAAATTTATAAGTGAAGTATATTAAGTAACTTTTAAAAATATTTATAATTAAAAAAGAGTGACTTATTTATATTATTTATATTATCTTAAATTACAAGTTGATAAAAAGTTTTAGAAAGTATACAGCTAATTTTTTTTTTTGAAATTTTCAGACTTTGGTCACTTAGTATCTTCTAGTTTTTATTTTGTGACAGCAAAAGGGACGGATCATTTATGGCAACCCGCAGGTAATTTTCTTGACTCAAGATTTTACCACTTCACTTGACTTGATGATGGGCTGGACCAAACTTCCCGAGTGGCATATAGGATACTTCCGGGGGCCGAGCACGTTGGAGGTGTTCAGAAATGTGGGGACCGTTCCTGCATCAAAAGGTTTTAGACTTTCCGGTTGATGATTTCATTGAAAAACAAGAGTTTATGGGAATATCATCAAAGATAAATAATAAGAGTACAATTACATAAAGCGAGCCTCTAAACGTCATCTTTGTTATATATATATATATATTTATTTATTTTTTAATTTTTTTGAAAAGGCAGACTTTTCATCAAAAAAATTATGTTATTGTTACTCATTCAATTGTTTTTTTTTTTCTTTCTCGGTGCATGAAAATAAGTTAAATATCAAAATTCAGATAAAAATACCTCCAATGTCAACTAGTTTCTCTTTATGGGAAAGGGCAGGGAGATTTAAGAGATTACAACAATGTCAAGAGCACTACATGGTCGAGGTGAGCAGGAGGGCAGAAGGGATTGTAAACTCCGCAGAAAAAGTTTCTTTTTTGTTGAACTTTTTTAAAAGATGTATACAAATAAAAAAAAAATGTGAAAAAATTTTCATTGAATGTGCGATCGAACAGCTATCAAAAAATAATAATTATATATTATATGATAATTATTTACATATTTTATTTTATTTATTTATATGCTTAAAAAAGAATAGAGAATCCAAAATTTGGGGAAGGTAAGGCTTCCCTTTTCTCTCACACCACACATTCTTTTTGACAACAACAGAATTCGGATCTCCTGGTAATTGGTAAACCATCAGAGGAGATCGTATGCTGTAATACAGTGCCTTGCGGGTCCATCAACGGCAACCCATCCAATCACAGGTACGTTGCCAGCACACCTAGAACTTTATCATTTAAAAAATAAATAAATAAATAAACATGCTAAAGTAATAAATTTTAATTTATATTATATATAAAATATTTTTATATTATATATAATATAAAAATATTACACATTCATTTGAATTTATCGTTTTTATGTCTATATAATTGAATTTAAGAAAAAAAAATTAAAATAGACACAAAATAAGTAAATTATAAAAAAAAAAATCAATTATATATATATATATATATATATATATATACATTTTTTTTTTCTCTTTTCAACTAGAAACGACCAACAACTCTAAACAAATAACACCCATGTTCTCAAATGTCAATAGAACGTGTCAGAGTTGGAGTGGTAAACAAGATCTAATATCTTACCTAACCTAATTCAGTGTTAACTTTATGTTGTTCTAAGCAAGCTCTTAAGGTACGAAAACATTCGACAAACACAAAAGTTATAAAAATAAAAATATATAATTAATGTAATAATATTTATGTCATTGTAATAATGTAAAAGAGTAAATTAATAAACAAGGAGTAAAATAAATTAACCATTTTTATATTTTTTTTTTTTTAATTGTGTATGTTTGAGAGTATAACTTTTGAAATTGTAGAGTCACTTCCTTCAAAGTATTCTCGTTTGCATATAAAATTATTGTTTATTTATTTATTAGGCTGTCGGTGAAGGAAACGTACAAAGAGGAGACGGATGCGTCCGGGTATTAACCAATCAATTGGGAATTGAGGTGCCTTAATTTGTCCATAACTCCAGTTATTTTTTTTAAGTAATTATTATTGTTTATTGTTACAAATTATTATAACTTTTAAGTTGTTGTTAAAAATCTAAAAAAAATTATTTGTTGTTATAAACTTGAATTAATTTCTCTATGTATTATATATATTAAAGTTTTACTACATAAACAATGCCAATTTATACATTCCGGAGACAAATTTATAAAGATGGTCATTATTCGTATATGCTTAATCCCTCTAATTATACATTAGAAAATTAAAGTATATGATTAATAATTATAATAATATAGTATGGAAATTTTACATTTGAAATCCTTCCTATTTATAAATACATACTTATTTTTTTTATTTTGTTTAATATATAAGAATTATTAGTGGTACCATAAATTATAGAAAATATTTTTTCCTAAATGAAAGAGGTTACCAACCAGCCAGTAATAAATACACACGCACGCACGCACACACTGATCCCTGTCCTCCCTCTTAAGACACCCACCACCGATCCTTGTACTAGAGGCTTAAAATCGTACTAAAATCATCAGACCTACATCTCTCTCTCTCTCTGTCTCTCTGCCTGCAGGACAAGAAATGGGTTTCCCATCAAACGGCACCGCATCAGATCGCGGTAAGCCACTAAAGTTTCTCATCTACGGACGCACCGGCTGGATCGGCGGCCTTCTCGGGAAGCTCTGCCAGTCTCAAGGCATAGACTTTGCCTACGCCTCCGGCCGCCTCGAGGACCGCGCATCGTTGTTGGACGACATAGCTGCCGCCAAGCCCACCCATGTCTTCAACGCTGCCGGCGTCACCGGCCGCCCCAACGTCGACTGGTGCGAATCCCATAAGGTCGAGACCATCCGGACTAACGTGGTCGGGACGCTTACGTTGGCTGACGTTTGCAGGGAAAATGGCTTGGTCTTGATCAACTATGCCACGGGTTGTATATTCGAGTACGATGCGGGTCACCCTCTCGGGTCGGGTGTCGGGTTCAAGGAGGAGGACACTCCGAATTTTACCGGATCTTTCTATTCCAAGACGAAGGCCACGGTACAAATACGGCTCCACGCGCGAGTTTATAAAAGTTGTGTTCGGTTGCACAAGAATGAGACTATAAATCTACAGTCTAGCAATTTTAATTACGCTTCTTTAAAAATTTGCATTTACCTAATATTTTTCATACTAATATATGTTGCTAATTTCCTATTTATTTATTTATTTATTTTGGGTACAACGGCTGGTTAATCTGCGTTAACATTTGTGTCATAAGATTAGAGGGGTCAAACGAGTTAGATCGGGTGAATTCTAGTAAGGTTCGTTTTAGATTCGGGTTATTTTTTGTAGTCTGTGTTCTAGTTGTTCGGGTTATGGTCGACTTATGAGTTGATCCGGGTTCTTGTATATTCGGGTGGGTTCAAGGGCGCTTGTATTTTGATGGCTTTACATAGCATTTTGTTTTGGTTGTCTATTGGTTTTGCAATAACTATAGCCAGACTAATGTTGCATGACTGTCATCCGGTTAGCTAGAAAAATGCTGATTTATACGTTAAACAAGTGGGCTTGCGTTGGATGCTACGTGTATGATTGTCTCTACTGCTAATATGTTTGTTGAATTTACTGGAGGTTCAGCTAGAGGCCAAAGGGGCACGCGATCTTGTACTAGGTTGAACCAATTATTTGTTTATGGGTCTTAACGATAGTTGCTTGTGATGACGTAAATTATGTGTAATTTAAGGCTTGCAGAAACTCTCAAATGCGCTAGATTTAGTGTTTGGTGTTGGATCTGAGTAATACCTTTTTTTGTCTTTTGTGTAAATGTACTGGATGGACAATGATGTTGGCAACTGCAATTCTGAATGTGGTTCTCATTTGATGTTTTGAAGGTGGAAGAGTTGCTGAATGATTATGAGAATGTTTGTACCTTGCGAGTCAGAATGCCCATCTCATCTGATTTATGTAATCCCCGCAACTTCATCACCAAGATCACTCGGTATGAGAAAGTAGTGAATATTCCAAATTCGATGACAATTTTGGATGAGCTCCTTCCCATTTCCATTGAGATGGCAAAGAGGAATCTTACGGGAATCTGGAACTTCACGAATCCTGGGGTGGTCAGTCACAATGAGATCTTGGAGATGTACCGGGACTACATTGACCCCAACTTCACATGGAAAAACTTCACCCTTGAGGAGCAGGCAAAAGTGATTGTTGCCCCAAGAAGCAACAATGAACTTGATGCTACCAAGTTGAAGGAGGAGTTTCCCCAACTCTTACCAATTAAAGGGTCCCTCATCAAGTATGTTTTCGAACCAAATCAGAAGAAGACTGCTGCAGCTTGACAGGGCATTCCTAGTTTACGATGCTTTCTTACTGTGAGGTCTGAATGCCCTTAAATTGCAGGCCTGTACTCTTGTCCATTGAGAGGTCCCTCCTTGAGTATGTATTCAAGCCATATGAAAATTCGTATGGTGCTTGAAATTTTTTGTTTGTTCCCTATCTTCTTCCTTTTTTTTTTTCCTCTTGATTGTTTGGCCTCTCTATTGCTATTTATCAAAATCTTGCTAATGTGAGTTGATTTGGTCTATCCACCTCCTGGTTTCTATTCCAAAATAAGGTGCTTGATGCACCTGGTTTCTGCTGCATGTTGTACTCGTAAATTTGACCATGAATAAAATGGCTGAATGAAAGTGATTTATCAAGTCATAAATATATTTCAGTGTTCATTGAGCTGCTGAACTTTGGGAGAATGACAGGATTGTGAATTGTCTGTGGTTAGGAGGTAACCCAGTGAAATAGAAATCCTCTTCGTTTTCCTGATATTGAGTATTCTTGAAGACCTTGCCATGACTTTTTGTCTCGGTAGATTTCTCTGCAAAATCTATTATGAATTTTTCTGTTCTAGAGTTATATCATACAAAACTCAACCATTAGTTACAGTTAATTTATTGTTAAATTTACTGTTTATCAAAAGGCATATCAATTGTAACTAATATTATCATTCACAACTTCTACCACACACTTACACGCACAAACAACTTCTTGGCCTGTCTAACTGAAAACATCTGTGTAAGAAGCTAACTGCAAACATCTGTCTAAGAAGCTGACTGCGGCGATTTCACCCCAATCTGACCGGCCTCCCCAGTCTCTGCCACGACTCTCGGCGGCGTCACTGGTTTCAACGAGTTTGGCGCGGCCACCACCCGAACACCACTCAGGGGGGTCCCTAAATTATCACCCGTATCACCCTTCGACCTCCCATTCGTTGTCGCGCCTGGCGCTCGTTAACGGAGCTACCGCCAAGAAATTATTCTCTCAGGAAACAGACGAGGGCAGGGAGGGAGAGCGAGAGAGTTTGAGTCTTACCGGAGTGACTACGGATGGTGGGTTTCTGAGATCAGACGTTGGGGTGTTTTGATTTTCTTCTTGTGCAAATTTTCTGTTTTATTTTTTATTTTTAATTTTTGTGAGCATCCGGATGACCTCTAAGGTCATGCTGTACCACGCTAGAAAACAACTTGGAGAGAACCCCCGTCTCGCATGGGAAGTTGATGGTTGACGTTACAACGTGTCGATTGCGAAAAAGAGTTCAAGATCAATCTGTCAATGATCTCGAGTTAAGTTAATTTAATGTCAGGTGTCAGTAGAATATGTGATTCTTGCAAACCCGTATTTGCAGTCAACATGCACAGTTCTTGTCTCCCGAAAAAAGCCACGTGTCAAGCACACTTTAAAACCTAAGAAAGACGATGTTCAAACTTCAACCCAAAGAACAGAAGACAAGATGAAGCGAAAAAGCAACTAGAATGGCAAACGTAGACGATAATATGCTCAGATACAGTCCCGCAGAGGGAATCACAGAGAGAGCACATGAATTAACTAGTCTTATTTCTATGTTGCAGGGAAAGTACGTAGTTGGCATGCATGAGGTCTACATTTAAACTACAGCATCAGAGTGATCGACTTGATTTAGTTGTGTAGATTACGATACACGGAGGGACCTTTGAATTTTCCTGGGTAGTGAGACGCGGAGTAGGAAGAATTGATAAAACCAGGAATAACATTGAACACCACTATTGGGCTCCCCACTGCATGATGACCATCTTTCCACACCATTGCACCTGATTGAATTGGCTGCTGAGAAATCTCTGGACCACTGAGTTTCAATCTGTATGTTTTTTGCTCTCCAATTTTTGAGAATGACAAGACAGAGGGATCCACGCTAATGCTAATGAATTTTGGCAGGTTATACCAGCTAGCAGTGTAGGTCGAATTTGGGAGGCCGACGTTGGTAACCGTCCTAGTAAAGATTGCATTAATCGGCTTGCCATCTTCTACAGCGAGGGAAAATGAAGGGTAGTTGAGATCCCACCCTCTTGTAGGATTTGTGTTGTTGCAAATGGTGCTATTGTCGCCGGTTACATGTCTAAGGGTGCTTGCGTTATAGCCTTGTTTGCAAAGGAAGTTGATGTAGTCTGCTTCAGATGCATCATAAACAAGACCAGGATGTACTGCTCCTAGTGGATTAATGTGACCAGACCCATAAGCGAATTCGAGGTCATCGTGCTTTTTAGGGTCCATGGCATAAGCTATTCATGGAAACAAATGGGTCAGTGAAGTAAAGAAATCAAATTGAGTTCATAAACGGGAAATCAAATTGGGTTTCTTTTGTCAGTACGGTCGTAGAAGTTGTCATAAACACTAAACAAATAGGATGGTGGAGCTCCTCACCAGTGGTCATCAGAGCAGACTTAATGGCAGCAGGAGACCAATTAGGGTGAGCAGCCTTGACATAGGCAGCAGCACCACTAGCATGAGGACAAGACATCGAGGTGCCAGAGGCGACGTTGAAGTACACAATTCTTTTGTCACCTTCGAGAAAAGAAGGAGGTGCTGCAGGAGACCAGCCGGCAAGGATATCCACACCAGGGGCAGTGAGATCAGGCTGTGTATCATCAATGTAAAGTTTCAGAAGCGTGTCCCAAAGAATGAGCAAGTGAAAGTGAAAGCAGTAGGAAGCGACAGATCAGAATTGTCTGATGATCTAGTTACCTTAAGAATGTCTGGGGTGATAGGATTTGGTCCCCGAGAAGAAAATGATGCGATGTAAGGTGCCATGATATCCTTCCAAGTCTCACCAAGCAGGATCGTTGCAGTCGGATTACTGAAAATTTATACTCAGTTGTATCAAAAGAAATGGCGCGATAGATTGGTTGGTATGGCTAGTACATATACGACATGGTTGAAAATATTCCAAGGGGGTAAGCTTACCCTGCAGATCTGATGTAGTCCAAAACCTGTAGACCATCATCTGTGCTGATTATTGTTGCTGGTAGTGGGAGAGTCCTTGCAACATCAGGGAATTCTGAACCAGACATTATTGTGCCAACCCCATTGGCTAACTGAACACCAGAACCATCTGTTAAAGTGTCACAAAGGACAATCTTTCCTCCTGCTCTGTTTGAGTTCACTGCGCCATTATAGCAGTATCTTGAAGTTCCTCGGTTGAAGCCGGCTGAGTAGTTTGCTGCATCTCCACCCCAAATCAATGGATATGAGGTGCCATTGAGATTGAAGCTATTAACGGAGCGTCCCTTTTCAATTCATCAAGCACAAAGAAAGGCATACTGTTAGCAGAAAATTAATGAAAGCATATTGCCCAGGTAAACAGGCTGGCATAAACTCACGGGGTAGACTTGTCCGTTGCCAAGTACCACTTGTGCAACAAATTTCCTATCAATGGTGCTTGCAGCGACTGTTAACATCCATGGTGCATAATTTGTAACTGAATAAGGATCGGGTCCATAGTTGCCGCCAGAGCATGAAGTCAGAATACCATTTCTCATAGCATGAAAAGCTCCAATATCGATACCGCTGTCAAAATATGGGACCCTGCCAAATGAACCAAGGGACACTGATATAATGTCAACACCGTCTGCTATGGCATCATCAAATGCAGCAAGGATATTTGCTGTAGTACATCCTTTTCTCCAGCAAACTTTGTACACGGCAATTCTTGCATTGGGAACGCCACCTCTTGCAGTTCCCTCAGCTAGCCCATAAAAGCTTGCTCCTGGCACCTCCCGGCCTGCTGCAATTGAAGCTGTATGGCTTCCATGTCCAAAAGTGTCTCTAGGAGATATTATATCCGAGTCACTAACAACAGTCCTATCGCTGATGTAGTATCGGGCGCCAATTATCTTGCTGCAATTTCAAGCATTTCATCGGTTACTGAGTTTAGGTGAAGCACTGGAATGCAGTCAAGGTTGCATTGTGATTTTTTATTTTATATACCATAAGTTAGCGCCTCTAAATTGTTGCCCAGTGCTTCAGCTTTTTAAACACCAATACAGAAGGAAAAAAAAAATCTTTGGAACCATGTTTCTGCCAGAAACAGCCATCTTTTTTGTTTTTTTTATTTTTTATTTTTTGATTCTGGAAATGGTGACCCCATTAAATTTGAAATTATGACCTTGTTGTTGTTGTTGTTGTTGTTAGTGTTGTTTTGGTTCTGTGCAGGAACGCTTGAGGAACTTTTGGTTATTATCTTGTTCCAATTTTACTAGGTGCTATACAAACTGCAACCATAACAGGAAAAGCTCTCCCCCACTGTTGTGAATGCGGATTTAGTCACTGAGATGGTCTACAACCGTACTGCATCTCTTGTTTGGTGCAGGTCTATTGATGCCAATGTCGATAGTTAGTGTTCAACTAAGTAACGAGGTGAGATAAATAGCTTACTTATTGCAGGTGAAATTGACACCTTGGCAAATCCCTTTCCATTTAGCAGGTGGAGCAGTCATATTTTTGTCGTTGAAGCTGGGAGATTCTGGCCAAATTCCTGGGGAAACAAGAAGGAAAGATTTCGGTTAGCAGAGAATGTGGAATTTTGGACAATGCAAATTATTCAAGAACATGAACCTGTGTCAAAAACTCCAATAATGACATGTCCTTCTATGGAAGCTCCAAGTCCGCTTTGGGAGAAACCCATGAAATTCCACGATCTTGTCGTGTGAAGCTCTAGTATGTTGTTTGGAATCACAGAAACTACCCCATCCATTTCTGCAGGCAACGTTCTTTTTGTTTAGTTTACAAGAAATTAATCAAATCACATTTCTGATTTTTTTTGTTTGAACTCTTGCCTTTTATTGTTTCGACCTCTTCATCTGATAACTTAGCTGCGAATCCGTTGAAACTCCTCCCATAGCTATAGATTAGTGACTCTTTGGCAGATGTGCTGCTGCTGTCAGGCAAGTTCATAGGATCATTCAAGCACAGAAGTTATTAATGATTTCCCAGTGACCCCAGAAAGAGCATTGACCAGAAAGATGAGTTCCGATGGTCAGTCTTCAATGTTATAATGAATTCTTTAGTTACTCTAAGGGGCCAATTCGGTTGTCGAACTACTAGTAGTAAACACTATATTGTGCTTGCTCAGGCCCATCGCAGCAGAAGTGTCAGAAGCTTAAAGCTCCTCATTTTTTCCTCCTTTCTACCATTCAAGGTAGTGCTATTGCACTGAATGTTCATTGGTTGTACAAAATGACGTGTGCATTTCGTTTGAATGCTATGTTGGTATACTCGGGAATAAGAGTTGGCTAATTCTAACCTTCCAAGTAAGCTTTCTAGCATGGAGTGGTGGGTGCTTGTAGGCAAAGGTTCTCCCCGAGGCCTTTCTCCCATGTACACAATGTGAACCTGCAATTCAACCAAAGGAACTACTAGCTATAAAGAGGAAGAAAAAGTCGACAGTACTTGAGGTTCCCACCTTGAGGAGTTAAGGGAAATGTAAGTCTATGTAGCGTGATAACCCTACTGTAACATACAGGTCACAGACTCATTTTGCGTAAATAGCCTCCGAACCACACGGTGTAGGAGCTTCACGCTAATGCCCTTCTTTTGATTGTGTAGCGAAACATGTTTTTTTTGACCAAACCGGAAAGTGAATAGCATCAAGCGTGAAAGTTGGCCTGTATTATATCTCCGAACCGCGAGGCCAAAACAAAAGAGTGAAAAAAGGCAGTGGGCTTAAGTGGAAATAGATATCTACCTTTTTCTCATTGCCATGGCAATGCCTCACAAATGCTGCCACTAATAGTAATGGCAGGATAAGAGAACGCAAACCTTTCTTTGTCGAAGCCATTGAACACAATTATGAATTTGACGTGGAAGGTTTCATTTGATGCTTCAAAGTTCAGCAATCAGTTAAGCTATTTATATGATCAAGTTTAGTAACCAGCTCTCATTATTTGGTTACATTGAGAGCCGCCTTCGTCACTAATTGCGACGTCTTTAGAAGACCATAAAATGACAAGACGATAAGTAAGTAAGTAGCTCTGCCCCATATCAGTTAACAGAAAAGTTAATTGCTGGAGCCGTCCATTGCTTATCTTATTTTTTGGGATGCTGATGTTTTGTACATTTGTCATTGTATGTGTTGTCACTAATTGCGACGTCGTCTTTATTAGAAGGCGTTTGGCTACAGAAGACCAGACCAGAAAATGAGAAGTCAATAAGTAGCTTTGCCCATATCAGCTAACAGGACAGTTGTTGCTTGCTGGAGCCGTCCCTCGATGTTTTGCGCATTTGTCATTTTATGGTTGTCTCGTGCATTTTTCATCATAGAGTTGGGAATATGTTGACTTAAACGGGCAATTGATAATTGGGGTTCGGAGCGAGTAACCTCTGCTGGGTCTTGACACCACCTTTTTAATAATGGATTTTTAACCAGTTACATGTTGTTTGTTCGTTTGTTTTGCTTTTTTAACGTGAGACTTAACACTGGTTGTATTTCAACGTAATCATCCCGAAATTTTTTGTCGACGGTACTGTGACATTATAGGTTTAACCAGTTCATAGAAAACAATTAACATTATTATTACATTATTTGTGTCATGTTACGTATATAATTTTTGTGTATATTAGGTTTTCTCCAAGCAATTAACTACTTTTAATCACAGCTTTTTCTATTTGTAAGGTTGCATTTTGTTTATGGTTAAGTGTTCCTAGAGAATCTCCATCAGACTACAAAACGAAGCATCTTATAAATGGCCCTTAGCGTATGGTCCCTTTTTTTTTTTTGGTTTTTCGGGGTTAACAAAATTTTATGGGCTTAAGATAAAGAAAGGTAAATAAATAATCCTTCCTGTTAAGCTCTTGAGCCGTCTCGCCCCTATTTTGACAAGATTGGAGTTTAAATTTTTCAATTTTTAAAGCTAAATTTAAAATACCCTCATTTTAAAAGTTTAGAGTTTGAGAAATGAACGAGAAATTTATAAGGATATAAGAAAATTTATTTGATTGTGTAACTTATTATCTAATGACTTATTCGTAGTCAGACTAAAAAAGGTTGCTTGCGATACCCGCATAGATAGGTTGATTTTTGTTAACTTGTTGTCCTAATTCTATCGCATTAATTAATATTGAAGAAAAGGTTTGACGTACACAAGAAAAATAATGTAGCCATAGATGCGATAACGAAGAAAATTTCCAAACCCGATGAATTTATGATCCAGCCTACAGAACATACGAGCTTTATTTTTTAATATATAAAAATTTAAATACTTTAATTTATTATTTAATTGATATATATATATAATTTTTAATTATTACACGATATTTTATTAATTTAATAAAATTATAAATATTATATAATTATTTAATAATATTTAGTAAAATTAATTAATAATAATATCATAACTAAGTTACACGTCAGTTATCCCTGCTCAAATTAAGATAGAGATAAGACAAAGACAATGTAAATAGATACCTTCTCAGTGCGCGGAATTTTCTTTTTGACTTAACATTTTTTTTTTTTTTTTTTTTAAAATTTTTTTTTAAAGCAGGCTAAAATTAAATTTTTTTTTAAGTAAACAATTAAGTTCCTAAACAAAGATGGGCAAAATAAATTTTTTTTTTTTTTTTTTTGGTGCAAAGATGGGCTGAATTCTTCTTTAATGAATGTACTGAACCGAAATTGAGCTGGACTCAAAAAAAAAAAAAAAAAAAAAAAAACCATGTCCAACTGAACTATCAAATGTAACCTACAACTTCCATTCGGGCCAAAGTTAGCCCAAGTCCATTCATTTATCAGTAGGACGGGCTAGGTTGGATGTGTCTCCAAGCCTCAATAACAGTCACAGAATGGCATATTCAATCTCAGAACAGTAGCTTCCTCCTTTTGAAGGAGCACATTCCTCCTCCTTTTGTTCTAAAACGCTAATGGGTGTGTTTAAAATTGTAGTTACTATTTAAAAATTTATGTTCTGAATTAAATGTGATTTTATTAGTGTTTAATAAATTATAAAATTTGTATTCAATAAAAAATATTATAATTTAAACTTATGTTGCACTATTTTAGTATAGTGGAAAAAATTATTTAAAAAATAATTATTTTAAATTTTATTATAAATTTTTTTAAAATACTAACCAAACATTCAATTACATTTATAATAACAAATTTTACCGTTATAAATTTATTAATTACAATAACAAAACTTAATTATAATATCAAGCAGGTGCTCTATTTATTATGACTATTCGTGGCCCACATTGCTTCACTGGCTTTGACAGTCCATCTGTTTATGGGTCCCTTGATGATGTAGCTTGGGCCCAGAGATGACCTTCCTGCCCAAACCTCCACTCTCTCTCTCTCTCTCTCTCTCTCTCTTTCTTTTTCTTTTTTTTTTTTTATAATTGAAATATTTAAAAGATAATATCGTAAATAATAATAATAATAATTTTTACAGACTCAAACGTCATGCATATTAATATTTTTATTTAATTTAATTTATACAAAATTTATTATTCAAATAATAATAATAACTTTGTACAATTCTATTTACTTTAAATTATAAACAATATCAGATTTAATTCTACATTAATATTTTACTTATTCTCTCCTTGATTTTTTTGTCTTTTTTGTTTTGCCACATCCATTTAGTATTTATTTATGATCACTTGCACTCATCGACTTATCGATGCCATTCTAATTATTTGTCGACAAATATATAATAGAAAGATTCTTAATTTGAAATGATATTAGCCTTTCCTCCGAAGTAGGAACTTGAGATTTCAACTTCCAGTGTCTCCTTCTTGTCCCTTGAAAATATGCAATTATGACCATTTGTTATAAGAGGCAGATAAGCTAATTGTGCACAATGTAATTCCCCCCGCCCCCCCCCCCCAATACGTGAGAGTTTAAAAAAGAAAAAAAAAAGAAATTGTTCAAAGGAAAAAAAAAAAAAACAAAACAAAAAATGACGATAAGATTTATTCCCTCGACCAATACCTAATTAGTCTGCATAATTGTTCCCAGGTAGACATTGCTTTATGCTTGCATTAAACGAACGGTTGGGATGAAAAAGCCCCACTCCTGGACGAAAGTGGTCCCACAAGTTGGGGGGTGGCCCCAATTGCCTACAATGTAGACGGGGACCACCAAAAGAAGTATCTGCCGCTCAATAGTAGAAGGGGCCCACTCTGGAATGCAGTTCCACAAACAGGTGGGTGCCCACGTTGTTCTAGGCGTTCCAAGTCCGGCAGATCCCTCTCCAATCCGGAGAGGGAGAAGAATAAATAAAATAAAGGGCCCCACAAGACCCTGTAGAGGAGGCCACAATGGAGGGCCCCACGAAGCATAGCATTGCCATTATCTATCTCCGTGGACCCCACAGCGCTCCCTCGACAGCTTCAATTGTGGGCACCCACATTACCAGGATCACATTTTTCATGCATACCGATGATCTTTATCTACTCGCACTCCTTCTCGTGCGAAACAACCCAGCAACAGGAAAGGGCAAAACAAAATTACCCGCGTTTTTTGGCGCGTGGAGTCGACAAGCCCTGAGCCAGCTTCCGAAGTTTGTTCGTTGACCCACCATCTTTGGGAAGTGGGACCACACCTTACCACCATCGCTCCCCACCACCGCGGCACCCGGCTGAACGACCCCACATCCCAATCACACGTGGGAAGTCCACGCATGTGTGTAAGTATCAACACTCGGGCGCTTAACCGGTTGGGTTCGGACCCCTTTTTTTTTTTTTTGTATTTAATTTCATTTTGCATGCTCGCGTGCAATCTTAAAATGCTAAAGAAATTCGTTTGTGTCATACAAAATTTTGGATTTAATTTTTTGATAAAGTATTTGATTATCTGATTAGATTAAATGTGCATATTGGACATACATAATGATAAAAATAATTAATTTTTCGTTATATTTATAGAATTTATTGTTTTAGCGGATTGAGTGTTAATTGTATAGTGTAATTAAATACATTTTTTTTTGGGGGTAAATTACAAAATATTATTTTTATTTTTTATTTTTTATAAAAATTTTATTTTTATATTTGAATAGCTATTTATGCGGATACGTTTAACAATTGAAGGAGTATTTCCAAAGATTTGCCCCTCGGTATCGCGATCGTTCTAAGACCCTAGAGCAAAATGCAGCGTCAATGCCAAATTCAAATTACCAATACATCATAGCACATAAGAAATAGCTATTCATCGTTAATTACTAGGGAAAAAAAAAAAAATCTCTTCTTCTATCAATTGTGCTTGGTTGACATTCGAAGTCCAAGGTCTCAGTCCTTTAAGGTCACTCCAGTTCAGGTAGAATTGATTTCAAATTCGTGGCAATAAAGCCCACTGACTTCTCTTTAATTGCATTTCTGTAGCATTGATGAAACAAACAAACAAAAAAAATTTTTGTTTTTGTTTTTGTTTTTTTTTTCTCTTAAAAAGCACCCTTTCCCGTTAAACATTTGAGGACTGAAATTGAGTCGAGTACTTACACAATAATAAAAGAATTTTTCTGTTATTACTTTTATTTAATATTTTTTATATAAAAATTATTTATTATTTAAATATTATTAAATTTAATTAATTTTTTTAATATTTACTAACTTTAAAATTTTAAAAATTCAAAATTTTGCTTACATTTTTAAATAGTTAAATATATTTAAATTTAAATTAATATAAAAATAAATCAGATTAACAATCGAATTATTACCTCACCTAATTATTGGTATTATCGTTTATATAGCATTTCCTCTTCTTCTTCTTCTTTTTTTTTAATTTTTCTTTCTTAAATCGAAAGTTACTTTTTGACAAAAAAAATGTAAAAAAAAAAAAAAACAGAGAGGTTAGAGTAGTGCATATATTTGTAGGATTCAGTTATGATAATTTAATTATCTATGAGAATTTTGATTAAGCCGAGCAAAATATTAACTATGGGTCTCGTACAAAGATAATAATTGAAACAGGTTTCATTAGCCAACCATGCAAATTAGAAGTTAAAATACTCAACATTTCTAACCAAAAAGAAATGATCTAGCAAAGCTAATTTGAAAAACAAGATTATCACAAACATGAAAAACCCTAAAAACGTACAATAACCCCGAAGAAAAAAGAGAGAGATCGAAAAAGAAAAAAAAAGGAGCGAACCCCTACAAGCATGAAAATTTTTCCTCGTCATCAGAAGTCCTAAAAGCTAAAACCCTTTTATTTATGTTTCATGATCCCAGTATCCCATTAATCAGTTAATTATTACTCGAAAATTACAAATTTTTCCAAATTTCCATTGTTACGTGACTTAGAACCTTGTGGCTGTCAATGGTTTGCTGATCCACCCATGAACTGCAACTCTTTCTTATCGTAAATCTCCAGCGAGAAGTCCCTCAGCATCTGAGCTTTTCCTCCCCCGCTGCCGCTGCCGCTTCCGCTCGTCGTAGTCGTAGAGCTCACGCTTGGCGCCATGGTCGACTTCTTGGCCACCTTGGGCCCGACGGACGTGCTCATGGCCACCACGGGAGACGCCGACAACGCCGTCCCCATCTCCACTCTGTTTGGAATATTGCTGCTGTCGCTGTTTGTCGTTGCGGCCACGAAGGATGATATGGGTTGCGCCGCCGCCGCAGCAGCAGCAGCAGCAGCAGCCATGTTGAAAACTGGCGTTATTGTCGACGGCGATAATGCCCATATCTGCGGCTGCTGGTTTGACGACGGTCCGGCGGCAGCGGCGGCGACGGGTTGGGGAATCATCCAGAAGGCATTTGGTGGTAGCATCATCCCGGCGGCGTTGCCCACGGCGAAGACAGGCAATAATCCTTGTGGGGTTGCTGCGGCGGCGGTGATTGGGGCCAGGCCGGAAGTTTGCGAAGAAACGGGAACCGCCGCAGTTTCGTTTATGTCGCAGAACTCCGAGTTCGCTGGACGTTTCCGTTTCTTCGTCGTTGTTATGTCCGTTGTTGAATTGTTGTCTGGGGTAGCGGTTGTGGGGATTTTGAGGGTCCCACCGACGGAGACGGCTATGGCCGGGACGGTCCCCGTGCCGGTGGCTTCAACGATGGCTTGTTCAGCGTGTTCCAACAACCATCTAACGGTTTCGCCGTCGGACTTGTGGCCGAGTTCTCGGGTTAATTGGAAGATCCGTGCGGCGCAAGTGGCGGGTATTCGGATCCTACGGCCGCGTCCCTCCACTTTTGTGTGGCGGTCCTTGGTGGACGACCGTCGCATGGGCATGGGGACTGACATTGGCATCTGCATCGTCACCGGCAGTACTCCAATCGCCGGACGGTGGTTCTTTTGGTCGGTGTCGGGTGGCGGGTCGGAGTCCTCGGGCTCTTCCTTTAATGGGATTACCTGAAACGCCTCCGTTTCATCAATTGTTGAGATCTTCGAGACCCCAACGCTATTACTATTATAATTGTCCTCCTCTGGGTCACCGGCACTGGTGCTAAGGTCGGAGGCGCCACCTTCATCGTCCCTGTCCACGTCATGCTCTTGAAACGACGCCATTTCGAGGAGAGGGGATTGGGGTAGTGTTTGCTTCCCGAGAAAATGAGATGGGAAATTTTATGCGGGGCCTTTTGGTGGAAGGGATGTGGGAGGGGCAAAAATGGCGTATTGCTCTTAATGGATTTCTTGTTTTAGTGTTTCGGGGGAAAAAATGGCATGTTTTTGGAGAGAAACCAGCGGTTGGGATAAGATCATGGAAATCGTGTGTGAATGAGCGGGTGACACGTGTTGGATCTACTTTGTGGCCACACTTGGGGGGACCACACAAGGTAGGGACAGGTGGTCTCCACCACTCCCCCTCCCCCCCTCCCCCAAAAGGTCTCTTAACCAATTAGTTTTGTTTGAGTGCGAGTGGTGTACAGTATTAACAGCTCAAACTTCTGTTTTTTTGAAGTCAATTCTCGGATTTTAATCTTATAATCAGGATGGGTTTATAAAAATCTAACGTGCCTTTCAATGGAAAAAAAAAAATTAAGGCTGGAAAAATTTTTATGTTAGGCCTAAATTCATTAATTATATAAAAAAAAATTCAAACGAGAAAAACAATTTTTTTATTTTATTATTATAATCGCATTAAATTTGTAGCATTTACCGTAATAAAAAAAGACTAAAAATAACGATAAATAACTGTAATAATATGATATATGGATAGACATTTGTCTCAGATCAATCTATTTGAGTCTATGTAGTAATTTTTGGTTAAAACATTGTTAGGTAAACATTACATAAAATATAATTATTTTTTTATATAAAGAAGTAGTCGGGTCGACAAATGTTTTAAAAATCACTGTGTCTACATCCTCAACTCGGATAGTTGGCCGGGTTGATTAGGTAGATGTGTTTGTTTATCATGTTGATTAAGACTCGAATTCTAATATCAAATCATAAGAACATATGAAGAGGTGGGATCAGTATGATATCGCTGTAATGCTACTTAATAACAACATTAAAAGAGGAAAAAAAGAAGGAAAATAAGGTCTTTCCTTTAACTATTTGAACATGGAGGTCACTCCTCTCTTGCATGCTCCGTCCTCCTTTTACTTTTGGTTACCATGGGATTGCCAAAAAAAAAACAAAAAAAAAACAGAAGGATTGTTCAACACGGAACAAGTAGACGACTGCTTTAATATTGCCCTTTTTAGTTTCTTCATACCTTTTTATTTATATTTTATTTGGGCGTGTGGAATGGATACTGTTTTCCTGTTGATCTCCATGGATTTACTTACTACCTAACATTGTATCTGTTTGTCCTGTCCTTCCCCACCCCCCACCCCTAGAAATGTAGCAACCAGGTATTTGCTCAACCGAAAGTCTGAGACCATGCACAACCGCAGCACGCGGTGGCCGGACGTATAATTTCCATCCTGACAAGTGTACTTGGAAAATCGGAACTACCGTCACATGTTCTATTGGTCACTTTATTTTATTTAAATTATCTGGGGAGAGCCAACAGCATATTCTGAATTCTGGTAATCAATTAGTTTTGGAACACCGCACTCTTATTTCTAACGAATCAGAACTCAAATTCTGACATCAAAAACAATATAGAAGAGGAAAGATACACATATAGCTGTCCCCGGTATAATGTTTTGACCATGGTCCCGCCCACAGTTTTCATTGTTTCTAGCAAAACGATGGAGCGTCATGAATACTGACTTTTGTGTTTTTCCTCTTACATTGTATCAGTTTTTGCATTTTTGATTAAATTAAATGGGACTAGAGGATTCACAGGATTTAAGACCTTGGTTCGCACTCACTTTGACTAATCAAATTAATCCTTTGTATCTTGGAATATTCCTTTTCATTATCTTCTACTTGTTAAACGAACAAATGAATTTTTTAAATTCCTCCGTCAGTTTCTATGAAATTTCACAAAAGACGGGAAAATAATAATAATAAAAAAAAGAGTTGTTTATAAATTTGGGATCATGACTACAGTCGTTGTTTATTGTCAGCCAGTAAAAATCGGTTTCTTGCTTCTCGCTCCTCGTGCTTCAAAAAATTACAAGGAAAGATTGGGAAGCCGACACTCGGACAGCTTGGGAAGCCGCCCCTCATCGTCACTCAATAGCTGAATGCTTGCCATTAATAATAAACAGTCCTGGGAATGCTACCTTGTATGTACTTTTACTTGAAAAACAATTATTGTGCAAATTTCCTAGCTAACTTGGGGGCCTGTAGTAGCTTTGCTCTACAAATTTAGGACGACCCGCCGCCATCTGGTGTGGAGTCTCTGATTCGAGTAGATAATTTCTGGAATGAAGTATTCCACGAGATAGCTAGCTTTCTCGTAGTTCTGTTTTTCTCTCGTCTTTTCTTACATGTATTTCCCGCGCAATGCAAAAACGTCAACCACACACCACTGGGTGTGGGATTGGTCCTGTAAGGACTGAGCTGTAAGGGAAACGAGTCCCTGCTGTGTCGAGGACTGGATAGGCCCAAGTAGGCAAACGGATACCTTTTCTTTTAGTGTCTCCCTATGTTTTTGAGGCCCAAATATTCAAAGAAATGGTCAGAGTCTCTGGATCGAAGGGTTGGGAGAACTTTTGATCTGAAGAGAAGTCTTCTGATACAACGTTTGAGATGCATTTTATTGAAAGACAGAAAGCAATTACATTGGGTAGGCCTGATGCTTGACAGACTGGTCTAAACTTGAGAGTAAAGAATTAAAGGGAAGCATGGATATTAATCATAGAACCAAAAGTTCCATGACCATCAATAGCCATTGGCAACTGATCCGTTCTCAGAGGTATTGTCGACGGGTTTTTTGGCATAGAATCTTCGGTACATGGAGTCGACTTCAGTAAGATAATATGTTCCTGGAGCCAACAGGCGACAATCCTTGCTTGTCACGAAGTCCTTAGCACCGTACCTGTGCTCCATTAGCTTCATGGTTTCAACAAACTTCTCTGGGGAAAACTGCACGAGAAACACGAGTACCCTGTCACATGGTTTATAGCATAAAATGTGGAAGAAAAATCCTTCCATTCCCAGAGAGTGCAATGAAGACCGAGTCTTTTTACTGAAGCACTGCATGAGAAACTATCTGCCTATGGGTGAAATACTACTTTTCCTCATCGCAATTGCATCTACACCCTTGGAATCATACAAAATAGCCAACGATCCGCTAACTACACTCTACAAGTTGGCAACAGTGAACCAAGACAACTACTAATGATTTACTGTTTAACAGGGCTCCTGGGTTGCGTTTTCACAAGAAATCACATTACCAGCCTTTAATGACTGTCATCATTCGTGAGGTGCACGAACAGGTAATATAGTAAAAGACTATCAGCCTAATGCATCTTCTAAGCAGAAACTGATATAAACTGCTGAAAGACATAATTACCTCATGTCTTGACTTCAGCTTTGGTGCAATGCTCATCATAGCTGTGATAGTTGACAAGCTAAAAGGATGTTGACCTTCACTTAGTTTCAATGAGAACATTGTGGCTGTCAAACCACTTCCATAGGAGAACAAAATGATCCGCTTGCCTGCCTGAAAATTGATAGAAAAATCTTTGTAGTCTGTATCATCCATCATACAGAAACAACTGTGCTTTAAAAGCAACCTTAATGCTCCCAAGTCTAGGATATCAAATAAAAAAATGTGAAAGTAATTACCAATTCACTGCATTTGTTGTGAATAAGGGAAGCAAATGCTGCATAGAGAGATGCAGTATACATGTTGCCGACTTGCTTTGGCAACAAAGTGGTAGGTTGCACCTTCTCATCATAAAGTGGCTTGGCAACTTGTTGGGACACCTGATAGTAGCATGAAGACAAGTCGTCATCACTATTGACCTCAGTCCAATCTCGACAACTTATAATTAGTTCATGAAAATCTTCAAGCACTTCTACCATTTGGTTTCAGAGTTTCTTCAGATTTATGTACCAATCCAATTCAGTCAATTACAAATAGGAAGAGTGCCAATGAAAGGAATCTGAAAAACTCTAAATTCAAGCAACTTGTAGGAATTATAATCAGGATAGAACACTAATGTAGTTCTAAAGCAACAGGAATATCTCCCTAGAAGAGCAGTCCTCCCAGCATCCAGCCCTGCCCTCCCCTGGCACCCATTTGGGAAAATTAAAGAAAGGAAGTTTGTCTCTTCTACTGAACAGGACTGTAAACAAACCTTTTCAAGATCACGGTTTTGGTAGCTTTCATCCCCAGACATAGTTGAAAATGGTGCCAACTTCTCTTTAGCAGCCTCATCAATAGAGCTGCAAAGAAAAATTAGATAATTAATGACTCAATACATGCAGATGGAATAATCAAGCTTGTCAACCAAAAAACTAATTGCTTAAGCTATGAAGTGAAGACGAGAACCTTGCATTCCTCACAAAGTCATTGAACATCAACCGGGCAAAGCTTTTCTGTACAAGCTGCAGCAGATATTCTAAGGTTAAAAGTAATAACAAATAGGCATTACTCTAAATATCTTATGGCTTCATTGAATAGCTGAAAAGAGATGACATTTGCAAGATCTTGGTAAATAATCTACCTTGTTATAAGGAGAATGAAATACAAAATAGTTGGCATCAGTAAGAGAGAATTGTTTGCACTCAGATTTCTCGTACCTAGAGAATAAAAGAAGGAAACGTATTGGAATCACACACAGCCTTAAAAAGTCAAAACACTAAACGTAAGCTAAATTCGGTACAGAATATATTCTCACTTGGCACAGAAATGCTTATAGCAGGCATCAACAGCCATGAGGTAACATGTTTGAGATAGCTTGCCATCCACAACCTACAGCATCATTTGTAAAATCAAGAATAAAAAAAAAAAGTGGTTGTGCTTCCTCCAACAATGACTGGCAAGGCCGATAATTATGTTTATAATATGGAAAACTTCAGGAGGCAGGAACCATTACTGGATATTCACTGGCGAGGTTGGGCTTATAAAAATCATAGGCATGTGACATATGACTCCCTCTAAGTTTGCTTTCAAATGCAATAGGCGCATCTGGACCAATTAACATAGCAATGGCTGCCGCTCCTCCAGTTGGACGGGCTGGTCCTTCTGCATAGACCTGATAAACAAAAAGGATATCCAGTAAACACAAAAAGACACATTGAACACCAGATTGGCATCTATATATAAGCATCATTCTATGAAAGCAAGATTTTCAATCCAGTGCATTGGAGATGCAAATGCAAATGCATGTCAAAATTCAGATGCCATGCAGCTAGACAGTTTAGGCAAGTTTACAGTTGCCAGGGTGTGTGATCTTACCGCACTGTCAGTGCACACAACAAGACCATACCGTCCATCCCATGAACTACTTTCGATCCAATTGACGCAGTTGAACAAAGCTGCTGTTCCCCCATAGCATGCATTAGTCGAGTCAACACCTTCAATGTCAGTGTTTCCACATTTCTGCTCATTTTGCAAGGAATACGACAGTGAATGCATGATGGCAATATAGAGAGAGAAAAAAACGTGGTCATTAGATCTAAATCAAAGCATTGCTATCAGAAGTAAATTACTAGCAAAGCTGTTTAAATAAATCCAGATACGATCTCACAAACACCAAAAATTCCATTTTCTACTAGGACAACTACATTATACAAGCGAAAAAACTGAGCTACACAATGAGAACCCTAGTTCAAGTACCTGTACATATCAAATTTGCAACATAAATTAGGGAGACACTCGGTCATTTAGCATAAATTTTGCTCTATATTAAATCAGATTAAAAAAACAGTACCTCAAAGATTTGCATTAAGAAGGTTTTAATGGATTTGCTCTTGTCAATCACAGTCTCACTACCAACTTCAAGACGACCAATTTGCTTTGGATCAATGTTATACTTCTCAAGAAGTGCAGTAACAACTGTCAAACTAAAAAAATCCCAGAAAAAGAAAAAAAAAAATGAAAGACAGCGTTAGCCGTTACCAAAGCTCATACCTACCAAGCATTTTATTAATCAATGGGCGTGGATCTTTGATATAGAATCACCAACCTCATTGAAATGACATCTTCCACTTCCGTGCAGAATGCCATGCAATCTTGTCCAAGCCCAATGGTGTACTTCCCTTTACTGGCGCCGTCATGAGCCTCCAGTGCTTCCTATATCAGGTTTAAAAGGAAAATCCCAAATTAACAAAGACTGGGAATCTTTCAGAAAAAGAAGCTTGCACAAGTTAAAATCTTTGATGGGTTAAAAAGCAGAACCAGAAAATCTAGCATATGCCCCCAGAAAGTATTTTTCTGTGATTGCTTCAGGGCACTGAAAATCTTGAATCTTTTACAAATTGCAAAGACAGGGAATTGAGAAATATGAGTTGAAAAGCTACAAACTTTACAAAACAAAGACCTCACGAAAGGTACACTAAAAATAGGAAGAAACAAAATAATAATAATAATAATAATAATAATAATAAAAGATTCAGAATTACAAATGCAACTTCATTATCCCATTGCTAAAGAATCTGAAATCCCAACCATACCAACACAATTAAAAGCTTGATTGAGCAGAACCCTTTTTCTTTTTTCCAATTTTAAAGAAACAAACCAAGTATAAATTAAGTAAGAAAGAATAAACACAGAGACACAAACACACGCAAAAATCCAAAATATTCCACTTTCCTAGCATTTTCGCTAGTTTTCTCAAGAAACAAACAGAGAGGCAGACCTCAAAACCAACAAAAACCACACACACACACACACACACAGAGGAATCAAATCAAATCACCTGCCGAATGCAGGTGGGAGGGAAATAGATGTCCAAAGCTAGAATCCCCACATTTTTTGCTGCCATTTTCTCGCACTTTCCTTTTTCTTATCTTTTCTTCTTTGATTTAGCAAAAACAAACCCAGAAGTCTTCTCTTCTTCTTTATCTGATTTTAGAAAAAGAAAACCAGAGCAGAGCAGGGACCTTTGTTTTATATAGGAAAAGAAAAGAGAGGGCTGGAGGAGTAGGTGCCTGAAAATTGGCGGCGACCATAGGAATGCGGGGGCTCTCGTTGAACGTTTGCTCGGTTTATATAGAAAAGAAATTTCTTTTTTTTTTTAAATAATAATAAACAAATGGAAAATGCACCTATACATCGACTTATTGAGTAAACTCGGCTCTTTTAAGAAAAGAGTCAAATTACAATTTATTTATTATTATTATTTTTTTATTAAAAAAAAACTTTAGATTTGAAATTGTAATCAACCTAGTAATTAGCTCCCATTTTTATATAATAATTTGGATTATGATGTAAAATGTTAAGATTATGATGTAAAACAAGCAAAAGGAAAACAAAAAAAACAAAAGAATAGGCATCTACCTTGATATACAGTAAAAAATTATATGAAAAAGTGTATTAATGGTATTGAAACTACTAATTATTCACAAAACAATCCAATTAAATAAACTTGAAATTTTAATCTTGCGGGTTAGTTCGAAGTGATTTGTGACAAATGGGCAGTCCGTAGGGGCGCGGTTCCCACATAATCCTTTAGATATTACAGGCACCACTTCCCGATTAATTTCCATTTTGCCATTCGCCACCCCCTTTCTTAGGAAGGTTTGCAATGACGCGTAAGCGTCACGCGCACTTGTCATCATCCTCGTACATGTCGCCTTCTTTTTCTCTGTTTCTTTTCTTTTTTTTTTTTTCTTTCTTTCTTTTTTTTTCCAGGTTGTATAATTTCATCACTATTGCTTTAATTATATTGCATTCTATATTATTAATTTCCAAAATTTACTCAATTTATATAGAATAAATAAAAGCAATAGAGAGATAGCATGTCTTTCCTTATTTGCCCTTTCCCCTCAGTGATTTTGCCGGGTGGGCAATAAAATTGACTTGCATTGTTTATCCAATTTGAAAAAACATAAATCAGGTTTTTTTTTCTTAATTTTTTGTTTTGGAGGGGGGGGGGAGTTGGGTGGCGGGTGGAAGAAAAAGACGGTTGAAAATTTCACCGTTTGGATGAACAGTAACAACATTTAATTGAGTTTGTTAAAGGTTGATGCTTGATGCCCACCTAGTTATCGTTACAAGTCCACATTAATTTTTTTAATTTTAATATTTTATGTTAATTTAAAGAAAAATATTTGTTAGACTTATTTTTTTTTTAGATTGATCGCATATAATTAATTTTTTGTTAATAAAATACTACTCTTTTAATTATAATTCTTAATTTATTAATAGTGTATAATATATTTAATAAAAAATATGTTTTATTATTTGATTTTATTTATTTATTAAAAATATATTAAATTATAAATTATATAATAAAAATAAAATTGTTATTTTTATAAACCTTAATTTTTTAAAATTAAAATTAAAAACTTTAAAAATAAAAGTCACATGATGTCCTTAATTAGCGGTTGTTCTCTAATTTAAAACCCTTTAATTATTAACATCTCGCGGAGCCTTGTAGACATGGCCCCAACTTGTACGATGTGGGGTTGGCCTGAAAACACAAAAGTCTTCTCTGATGTGGAATTCTTAAGACCGTCCGATCACGACACTTGGTGTTCGTGAATGATGGCCCACATTTGTCCCCCATCACGTGCAATCGACGTATGAAAGGCAACTATCTCGTCAATATCCACCGCTTCATTCATTGCTTACGTAGGTGCTTGGCAAAAGCAAGATGTTGGAATCCGAGCTTCTTGGACTGAGTAAGTCAATATAAAAAAATAATGAATTTTTTTAAAAAAATTCTTTTAATAAACTAATGTAGAAATTCTTAATTTCCTTTTTTTTTTCTTTAATCCGCAGTTCGCAAACGTTTAATATTTTTTAGGAATTCTTTTAATAATTAAAAAACTTAAATTTTTAGTTTTTAGATGTTGAATTTCAATCTTAAAAATAAAGAACATAAAATTTATAAAAATAAAAAGAATTATACTGTATAATAGAAAAGAGAGAGAGAGAGAGCTTGCAAACGGCGGACAAGTCGAAATTGTGGTTCGATTTTGCACGAGACCGACCCTCTACCGGTGGTTGGCGGGGGCCAAACACGTGTTAGTGGTTTGGTTTGGTGCTGGTGCACGGGGAGTGTAGCCGAATAACGTGCAATTTGTGTTATGGATCTTTATTATATATCGATAGGGTTAATTTAAGACATTATATAAGTAAAATATATTTGTGTAGTTTGATTTTACATCAAAAAATTAAAATATACAACTAATTATTATAGTAATACAAAATTGTAATGTGCTACCATATTGCAATTTATATGTGCACCTACAACATCCCATAGCTACGTAGATGTACTCTTTAATTTAATAATTATATTGAGCTACTTGAATCTTGACCTATTTAAGTTGAAACGCCACTTTTTCATGAGTGCTTTGGCTTTTTGGCATATGCATGACTCATAATGTTAGTATCCTAAAATCTTTGAGGGGTGTGAGATTTTTTTTTTTTTCGAAAAGGAATAATTATTTTTATTTTGCGGTTCACTATTCAAATAGACTAAATGATGATGCGTTATTATAGAAAAACATGTAGTTTTTGGTATTTTTGAAAATAAGGTAAATTTCCTTTACAAATAAAGGAGTGAGGTTAGCACTCCACTGAGCATCAGCAACAAATTCAAGGGCTCTATAAACCTTGGGTTGATTTCTTTTTTAAAAGAACGCTTTATTTTACGTCTACTAACTACAACACTGAGCGAAAGAAAGAGGAAACCAGACAAGAAAAAGAAAAAAAAAACACAAAAGAGAAAAGAGGGGAAAAAAAAAAGACAATTTAAAGGAGACCCCCTTTCATCAGTAAATCTGTACAAACAAATTAAAAGAGTTCTTAATATTTCTAGGTGGGTTGTTGTACAAAATCAAAGAATATTTGTGATGCCTGCAAATTGGCCTTTTAGAGACAATTTAGATATAAAATATTATATCCTTTTGGGTTGGTTGCCAATTTTATTGACTAGTAATTAATCTTCACAGGACGGGTCAGGATAGTAACAGATAAACTGGACGATCTGGGAATTTTTGACTGGTGAGAGATAGTGATTTTCTTTTTTTCTTTTTTTTTTTTTTTGGTTTGTCTTTGATTATGCTTAATTGGTTTTGGGTCAAGCAAGCGTGCCATTCAAATGTTTTGTCCTAAGATCCATAAGGATGTCTCGAGCGGCCAGTTTCTCATTAAAATTCAACCTTTCTTAGGTCTTGATACCCGAAGCAATTCTTCACTTCCACCAAGAATAATGCGTTTAGGGAGGGACTGTTTCAATTTAAACCAAAACTTTTAACATTTGATGGTAAAATCCAATTGTATAAATCCGTTAGAATTTTGACCTTTCATCCAAGTCCCACTCTAAAACAAATTGAAATTTTGGTGGGTTTCACCTTTTTATTCTAAGAAAACACGAAAATAAATGTTTTCTTCTCAAGTTACTTATCAAAAATATAATCTTTTTTTTTTTTGGTTTTTTTTTTTAATCTTCAGGAATATAATCTTTGCTCCAATATTATAACACGTACTCCTTCAGTTCTAACTTTGACTGGATTCAACAACATAATTAAGGAAAATAAATTCTTTTTAAGGATTTTTTAGATTAAGAGACTAAAATGGTAGGATTTACATTAATTTCCATTCATTTTTAACGGGTTGAAATTGTGATAGAATTCAACACTAGGATTTTTGCATGTCATGTTTCAAGGATTAGGCTCTGAAAAGAAATAAATCTCAAACATTAGGAGGTTTTAGATAATTAATTCGATATTAAGAAACATCGGATCCCTTTCGCTTAAAGCCTGTTTTGACATGCTCGGTAACACAAGGAGATTCCAAGTCCAACCTTGCAAGCACAGATACACAAATTATGGCATCTGGAGGGTATTTAGGTGCCTTTGCACTTATTGTGGGTTGTTGAAGCACAATTTAATCGTTTAGGAAGCCTTGCATTTAATAAGGCTTATTTTCTTTTTCACATTTTTCTTTTAACTTTCACATTTTTCTTCATTTCTCGACAAAGTTGGCCCAATTCTTGACGAATACCAACGTGAGATATGAAAGATGTTAATGGCTTCGGTTGTCAGTTGGGGAAGTTGTCGAGAAAATGAAGTTGGGTCGATTAGCCCGTGTGGCATTGTATCTAGTCATATCACAATTAATAGTAGGAAAATACTGACTCAACACACACTTTTTCTTATATAGTATATAACTAATTAAATGATTTTAAATTAATAAATAACAATACATATTACCATATATATAACGGTGAAATATTATTTTTTTTTACTATAAATCTTTGTCTACGTGACTTATTTTTTTTTTCTATAATTTTGCATAATGTGCCCAATAAAATGTTTCCGCGTAGATGCTTTCTTAATAATATACTAATTATTGCTAATTTTGATGCAAATTGGTTTTCATACCGCGAGGACTAAAAGCATTGAGTTTCAAACAATTCTATTTGAGGTATAATTTGCACTAAATCTAAATAAACATTTTTGATTTAGTCATCGCAAAAATGAGAATAAATTGACGGGTAGGGCGAAAAAACTTATATTATTTTATTGTATTATCCACGTACACTAGGTGCCTTTTGAATTTTCATTTCCAAAGTTTTTGCTTGAGGAGTTGGGAAGAAGTCATTCGGATCCTGCCCAACCATATAATAGAGATTCCAAAGCGTCCCATTTGACCTTGTATTTCAACATGGATGAGACGCAAAAATTATTTTATTTTTATTCGTTCATCACAGTTCGGTGAATGATGGGACATATCTCTTGGTTCAAAACACCAATTGCAATCCTGAAATTAGAATCTAGACAGTGTGATCAGATTTTTAAGTTTTTATTTAAAAGTTCAAATTTTTAAGTGGATGTAAAATTTTTGAAATATTACTCGACATAAATAGAGATGATTTCTTTCGGTATTACAAGAGATAATATGATGACCGAGACGTGAAAATTCAAATATTTCTTACACTTGACCTAACTGAAAAGAGATTTAAATATAAGTAAAATCTGAGATTTCCTTTATTCACACCAGATGCCCCCCATTTGGGTACATTCTCTCAGCAATGCATGAACAATGTGTAGACTTGGCTAGAAAAGCTACGTACGCTTTTTAATTCTCCCACCCAGTTTCCACTTATGGCTTGACTTTTTTGCACATATATATATATATATAATATACATGCAACCCCACGCGCAAATCTCTTCGGAATTTGTCATGTGATAAGTCAAAGAATGCCAGCAAATTGCAGTATATATATATATATATCATTGATTAACATAACACACTGCCACGTGATAAGATTTCAGATCATTGATTATATATCCACGTACGCATAGTTCGACAATTTTAGAATTGAATTGTAGTGGACTTGAATGACTTGATAATCAAAAATTATCAAGTTATTAGTTTAACCATTAAGTGCCGCTAACTTATTAGTTTGGTTGTTAGGTGTGAGTGTGCATATTAATGGCCATTACATGAATCTCGCATAAGTGCGATGTTACTGATAAAGTGTTACACTAGACATCGCATTATAACTGAAAAGCGACTGGTCATCAATTGAATTGTTGAACGAAGGAGTTGAGTTTAAGCTGAAATTTTAATGTTGACGCTTGACATCCAAGTATGAATTTGACCGGCTCGACCTGTCGGCCCCTCCCATCAACTGGTAGAAACACATCGATATCCGCATAACGACTCTCTCCCTTTTTTTTTTTTTTCAGGATGTTGAGGTCAAGTCCGGGGGGCCCCTTTGAAGGGTCTCCGTGTGGATCGCGAACCACCCGCCTCTTCCCTTTCAGTGCTGGGAGTGGCGCTCGGCCTGCTCGCAAGTGGCATCTAATTGTCTCTTAGTGTGTAAAATTATTTGACATATAATTATAATTAATATAATAAATTACAAATAAAATAACGCTAAATATTACAATTTTTTTGACACATTATGAAATACTATTTCTATTAAGGTAGATAAATTTTTTAATGTCTTATCAAATTATTTTATTAATAAAAAGTTATTCACTCTAATAAAAATACTATTTTTATGATAAGTAATTTTTTTCATGATATTTTATATTATTTTTACAAATATGTAACTTTTGGCATTGACGCATTCACATTTTTTTTTGTGTCAAGATAATTCACGTCGTAATAAAGTAGGGTGCATTTGTTACACAAATATAATAACATAAGTACACGATATGATGTAATAGTATAAAATAAAATAATTAAATAGTCTATTTTATATTTGAAATTATGTTAATATGATAATTAAAATAAATCTAAATATTAATAATATCTTTTATAATTTCTGACACGATACTTTTTTTTTCTAAACAAAATTTTATATATATATATATTTTTGTCGTGGCCAATGGAAGTGGCTGATGACGACGACAGCAGTGATGGCCAGTTGTGACAATGGCGTGAGCAAAGACGAGGAAGAAGAGGGAAACAAATAAGTCTTACACTAGTATTGTAGATTTTTATATAAAAAATATTTTGGAGATTATGTTTAGTGTAAGTGATGGAATAATCTTGCAAAAGAAAATTAATGGAATAAGACTACGCAATCATAATAAAATTACGAACCCTCACTCTTTTTTCTCTTAGCCATTATCCATAAAATTAATGATACGGTTTTCCATTCACCGTGAGAGACAGAGTTACCAACCCAATGCTTCAATACCTCTCTCTCTCTCTCTCTCTCTTTGTTTTATTTTTTAAATTATTTATTTTTTAAATTTATTTCCTTCTCATGTTGACAAGCGTACGAATTGGATTGACCTGTTGAATTTCATTTCTGCCAGCCTAAGGTGGCCCCTCAAAGTTATTTATGGGCCGCTATGACCTTCTTTGAGTCTAATTCCAAAAGCCCATCTCATCCCAAGCTAGCCACCTTTTCCTAGGTTCAAGGCCTGGAGCCCATTTCTTTTGATTTGCTTGCCTCAGTCAAGATATAAAGGCCCTTTATAATCTTACCCCGCGGTTTAGTTGATTAGCTTTTAGGTATGAGATCTACAGATAGGTTTAAAGTGCAAAAATTTGCATAAATGTCTCCACAATCTATATGTACCTGACTTTTTTAATCTTGGTTTATTGGCTCTACCAGAAGTGGAAACTTTCAGTTTTTAAAAACAATTCTAGTACTGTTGGGCTAAAATTCATTGGTTGTGGTCAATGCACATGAAGTGTATATTCCAGAACTGTAAATTGCATTTCGTGACTCAGCCATTATGGCAAAGTCATTGGTCTCGTAATTGACTGCAGCCACAGGGTTGTTCCCAGTAACCCGCAATTTGAAAATTTATACGGTGCTAATAATGTAAAAATGAAAGAATTTAAATTGAGCTAAATTTCAATCATCTGCTGATTAATAGCTGTGTACCTCCATTTCTCTTTCTCCACAAAGTCTGCATCCAAGAACATGGAAACAAATTCCCAGAGCCTGTAAACATCTTCGAAATTTGTCAATAAACCTACAGTAGCTGTGACCACAGAGATTCCAGGACCAAAATCATCTTTATTCTCATTCATTAAGGTTGTCCCTGCCTCCTCCCTTTTTCTTGTCTTCAGCATCTGCTTCCTGTCATCTTCATACTTGCCTGAAAGCCTAATGTGGTGCAAGAATCCATAGCTCAAAGAAATGTTCTTTCTGTCTGCAAGCTTCTGCACAAGTGCCGGATCAATCTTCTCCCCTTTCCAATCAAAAACATTGAATGCCATTGCTGGCCCTCGGTTGCACTTTACCTTTGGTCCATAGATTCTGACCGGATGAACCCCATTTGGATGTTGAAGACTCATCAATGCACTTACCAACCAGTTGATCAGGAAACTTGTTCTGGCAGTGATCAGTATCTGGCCTAATGAATCCGCATGATCTAAGCCCCTGCATTCAAGTTCCAAGTCCCCCTTCATTCTGCTTTCTATAGTCTTGGATTGGCTTGATTCTGATGGTGTCACTAACTCCTCAATTTCGGGTGCTTTCTGTTTTCTTTTGCTCTCTCGATTCTCGTAAAGTTCAGATTTTTGGCTCGAGGATGTGTTGTTTCCTTCTGTTTCCATATTTGTTAGAGCTGATTCCTCAAATTGTTGAGATGGTCCTGAAGGTGGCACAAGGCTGACTATACCTATGCTTGTAGCAGCATTAGCTGAATCTTTAAAGATTGAGGCACTTGATTTCTTCACAAACAGACATCCAAACCCAGATGGATTTTCGCCGAAAACCTTGAAAAAAGAACAAACAAGAAAGTCAGGCTTGAAGAGGCACAGTCCTAGGGTCTCCATGTCCTTTGGTCCTAATGCACATGCATCAAGCAAAACATGCCACCCATTTTCCCGAGCTATGCTCATCCACAGATAGGGATACCTAGCTCCTGTCATCCTTGACTGTAGTGGGAAAACAAATAGCCCTCCTTTCTTATTCTTCCCCTTTCTTACTACCTTGTTCAGCAATTTTCCTGATTGGATTTCCAAAGAAGGCCACAAGAATTCAGCTGACATGGGTCTTGCTCCTTTTTTCTTGGATGTTTCGACCATCGTTTCCACTACCTCACTTTTGTGGTCATAAACTGTAAGAAGATTTGTGTTAGATTCAAATGGATAAGATTCTGCAAGAAGCTTAAATGCAGAGGACTTGTTGGCGGTGAAAACCACAATGTAATCATCTTCTGATACATTCATGAATTGCGTGATTCTCTTCCTGATCTTGTATTCCAGCTCAGACTCTTGGCCACCATATTGCAACTGAGGATTCAAGTCCACTGCCTTGTAACAAATATCGAAAAAGGAAGATGTCGTCATTCCAATTGGAACAGCCTGACAATGACTTTGCTGCTGAGAGTAGGAGAACAGACCATGACCATTGTAATCAAGACAGACATGGTTGGAAATGGACAGGTGACCATATTCTTGTTCTCGAATTAGGTCGGTCCGCTCAGTCTCATAATAATGAGGGAATAATTTGGTGAAATTTAAGTATGATTCACGCAGCGAGGGGAGGGACTCATGATTTGTGAATAATGAATTAGGATTGAAAGAAGAAGCCATGACAACCTCAGATCCATGGCGGGACGAAGCAGCAGCGGTTATGGAGGTTGGTGTTTCGTGCTCAGGAAGGCCACAAAGTAGATTTGGACAGCAACCGTCGCAGCGGGCTTGTGAGGTCTGCTTGTTGAATGGTGAATGCATTTTTGTTAGCTCTTTTTCTTTTTTCTTTTTCTTTTTTTTTCTCCTCTCTTTGATTTCGTCCAACCTGCCAAACTTGTTCCATTGGTATTGGCCAGTTCATTGTTTAAGAAAAGTCTAATTCTCCCGATGAATAATGACAAACAAAGGCCAACGTTTTTGAAATTTCTGTCGTACGTCGTCTCCTGCCCCGATGCAAACGTTTCAATTGCAAATGCACCTTTAACAGGGATATTATCTTCTGGAAGAGATACCCGAGTCATCCAGACTTTTCTCTTTTCTCACGGTAGAAAATCATTTCACACAAATCCCAAGTTGGACTCCACCGTCATGGCTCCTATTTAAACCACACAATGTCTCTAATTGAATTCCAGTCTAGGAGGAGGGTACCCCTAAACCACGCAATTACCATATTTGGTTATTAGAGTTTGAACATTAAACTAGAGGTCGTACCTTCAATTCACTTACGAAACAAGGCATTAACTAGATGCCAAAAACAATACTGCTGTAGTTACCTTGTCCAGAGGCGCTAAGCCTTAGTGCTTACGCTAAATTAGTATCATCTTCACGGATACTCATTAAAAAATAAAATAAATAAATAAATAAGTGAACACAGAGAAAAACAATTTCAAGTCCAGTGCAAGCGTTGCTACGTAGTAAAACTCTTTTGTTTATCACGCGATATGACGTAATACCTCTCGAATGAAGTGGCTGCGGTGCTTCTCAAATGGATAGAAGGCTACTTAGCTTACAATGAAAGATTTGTTTTCCTCCATTTGTAAGTGGGTGACGAGCGAGAAAGGGCAAAAGAAACTTTCGGCAGCGGCCGGCACTAACGACGCAGGACATAGATTTCTTTACCAGGCGATATACGGCTGCGTCATGTCAGGTCGTTTTCAATTGCATGGGCTGCCTTCTCCGAGAGGTCGTTCATTCTAGTCAACTGTGTCGCGTTGTGTGAGAAGGAGGCGTCAGCCAAGTCTGTCACGCCACGTTCTCACCGAGTTATTTGGGATCTTAGACCCACAAGTTCTTTGTTCAGAGTTCTAGAGAAATTACTTGGCAATCATCTAATTTTTTTCGTTTACATATATCTTGGAAATCAAAATATACAAAGAAAGAAAGTTCTTTCTAAGTTAGAAACTTAAGAGTTGATTATACAGTAAATTTTTTAAAAAACAAATTTAATAAAAAAACACTTTATTATATAAATATAATTAATTTAAGGTATTTTAAATTTTAATTTATACTATATAATATGATAATTAGATATATATTTATAATTTTTAATATTAATTATTATAAAATATCGAAATATGCAATTTATAAATCCGAGTTGTCAAGCATGTCACATGTCACTTCTCAAGATATATTTTCCAAGCTAAGGGTCGATGGCCGAGACTTGACGGGGATACATCTGTATCACAGTTTCTCCCTGCATATTTATGTACAGTGGTCCATGCGAGTGAGTTCTCATTTAGTCCTCGTCCTCTAGGGAGCTAGGGAATTTTCAAACTTTACAATTTGGAATGTGCGTGGGATGCTTTTACAATTGAGGTTTGAATGAAGAAACTTCCAACTTTTCATGGGCCTTGTTTTCCAGGAAATGGGCTTAAGGCCGAAAGAAGCAGAACTTCAAACAAAGAAAGACCCACAAGTATGAAGTTTTCTTTTTTTTTTTTTTCTTTTTGGTTAAATATTCGTCATCTCTTTCTGTTGATGCTGCTGGGAGAGAGCAGTAGAAAAACTCGGACGCTGAGAGTTTGATTTGAACCGACGCCCTTTGGAACAGTGAAATGTAGCACCCTGATGCCGATTAAAAAATATATAATTTATAATAATTTAAATTTTTAGGTGAAATATTTTTTTAATATGTTTATCATGTACATGTTAGTCACGCGAGCAAGAGTAACGCTGTTTTTTTTTTTCTTTTTTTTTTCCTTTTAAAAAAAGAAAGTTGGCATTTTCTGTATAATATCTCAAAATTCATGTGGTCTAATGCCAAGAGTGCAAACAAGGAAAACATCGATCAAATATTGGCTAGCTTTACCTTTCACCTAGGTGTATATAACATGCATTACCAAACCAAAGCTAGTGCAACAAGGAAAAACATGACATTACCGTACTTGAAATTCTGTGGAGTCCTTCTGGCATGAGAATGGGACGAAAGCTATAGCATTGGTTGACTGGTTCCTTTGTATTAAGTTGAACTAGTTAAAGGGCAACTCTCCTTTGGCGGGTCATGAGACTTGAACATCTAATTTCCAACATCTCGTCGCCTTGCCTGCCAATGGAGAGAAGCCCTATGACTAGTTCACTTATTGGAGAGAAGCCCTAAGCCATGCGGCTTGTTAACATGTTGATCTCAGACACCCCTTTTTTTTTTTTTTTTTTGACAAGTTGTTTATAAGGCAATAATACACAAAGAGCTTTATATAGGTCTTACCAAGAGGGCTCTAGCTAGCAAAGGAATAAGACGTTGAAGAAATAGCATATGCCATGGATATTCTCTTTAGGTGCCTGCTTTCTACGCATTCCTTCCATGCAATGCCCAAAGGCACCACCCCTTTTACCTGAAAAGGCCATAACAAAGGCTTTGGCAGATTCTTATGGGGCATGATTTTGACACATTTATGGTTTCTCCGCATCTCTCTCTTTCTCTCCCTCTTTATTGCATGTCTATCCATGATAATTTGGAAGTGAATGGGAAGTAGGGGAAAAAGCAGTAGAGAGAGAGAGAGAGGAGACGCTTTCTTTTGCTGGAGGAAGGTGGCAGTGACTTGGGCTCAGGGTATATCCTATGTCATATTCTTTCTTCTTCTTTTCGTTTTTCTTTATAGCTTGTTTGATTGGAATGATAATAATTTGTCTTTTTTTTTTTTTATCACAAACCAGAAAAGCAGGGATATGTGACTCTAAGACATTGGCTTACTGTGATTTGGCTCTGGTCTGTTGATTGCTTCTTGTCAGAGTAGTCTTGATGCTCATTCATCTAAGTACTTTTTTCCTTGAGAATAGTGGAAATTTTGGTTTGGCTTATAATTTAATTTAAAGAAGGAAAATATTATATGAATTCAGGTAAGTTGACAATGTGTTACACTATCATAATTGTTGATAAGACATTCTTAATTTTTTTTTTGGATATATGATAGTAATTAATCATGATAACTACAAATTGCAATATGAATTTGTATTTATCCCGCATCGAATTGCTTGCATCCGGAGCTTTTTAATGAAATGCACCTACCATTTGCAAAGTAGCTTGGTGATGTCACAAAATGCACAGAATTTAGCTTTCAAAAGTCGATTATCTGCTGGTTTTAGAAACAAAGCATGCCTTCCACTCGCCAGCATGATCAATTATCAAGTCGTTTATATTGATTGCATTGGAAAATGATGTAACCTTGAGAAATAACACAAAACTTAATGTTGGTAGCTGTCAATTCTTAGCAGGGTTTCGTCTCTTTGATGCATTAACTGTACTTATTTCCCTTGCCAGCGTTAGTGGTTGCTCTATCTGTCTCTTTCCATTTTTTTTCTCCTTCCCTTAATTAGGCAAGGAAGCGTGCACGGTTTAAACATCCATTATGGTCGTTGGCATTCACAAAACCAGAATCGCAGCTGTTCATAACCAATGTTAATGAACAAATTCAACGATTGCCCTGCTTCACAGAGTTTACATCTTATTAAACAAGATTCAATTCCCTTTTTTTTTTTTTTTTTTGTACATTCGAAAAAAAAATCAAGATTACATGGCTGAAGTTTGAGTGCAACCAGATAATGCGATATGGGTTTCTTAGATCCATTTTTGATAATGATTATATTAGAACCCCTTAGTAATAATATGATGCATATAAATTGATCAGTGATATCACCAGATGGAGCTGTCCGGGGTGGTATGAATCAAGCGGCAGCAGCCGGAGTGGTATGAATCAAGCGGCAGCAGCCGGAGTGGTCCGAGACCACCATGTTTCGTGGTCGGGAAGATCCCTCAGAAATGTTGGGATTTGTACCGTCTTTGCAGCTGAAATTTGGGGAATCTTTAAAGCGTTCCTCTGTGCTTGGGAGGCTGGGTTTAGATTTGATATTCACAAGCAGCCCTGCAAGCGGTTGGCAACTGGCGAGAGAGCCCTTGATACTCATCCCGCTAGCCAATCTTATCAATGGGTGCAGAGATTTGATTTCAAAGGAATTGGCAATTGCATTTGGTACGTGTACACACAGAACGAAGCAGGCTTGCTGACAAAGTGGCTTCTCTTGCCCACACACAAAAATTTCGTTTACTTGGCCTACAGAATCCCCCAGATGAAGTCCTTGTAATTTTCACGGAGGATGTGCGTGGAGTGGCCTTTCCGAGAGCTATGGTTACTTTATTCTTCTGGGTTTTACCCTTCCCCCCAACCAAAAATAATATCACCAGTCATGGTGTCTGGTAATAAAATTGTTAGATTTTTAGTCCCAACTCTTTAATACAAGCCTAGGACGTGACGACACCTCAAAAAACCTAATATGTAGTACAAACGAGAGACAACAGTCAGCGGAAATTCCCTCCATGATTTTTTGTTACTTCGTTAACAAGTCTATTGGACGGTCATTTATTTTTATAAATTTTATATTCTTTTCTTAAGATTAAAATTTAAAATTTTAAAAATAAAAATTTAAATTATTAACTACTAAATACCACTCCCAATTAGTTTTCTAAACAAAGCTTGGTACCGACAAAATCTAGGGCCCAATTTTCTAATCCCCTCCGTTAGTTACCAGAAATTCATTTTAAGGCTGAGAAATTCCTCTCGGAAGACAGGAAATTTAAAAGAAACAAGCTCTTTAAATCTCTTTTCAACAGTCAAATACAGGATGAGCCACGTCATAGAGGCTCATTATGTTGAAAATTGCGTGGCTATAATAAACGCTTCAAACAACCTTTTCGGAATTCCAACGGTTCCAGATCATGCCATTACCTACCATTTGACTCCATGTGACAGAAGGATTTAGGACGACGCCACATACCTTGATAATGGTTACATGTAAACGATCAATTTTACACATTTTAAATGCTAATTTATATTGCATTATCATAATTATTTGATACATATTTGTACTCTTTTCATTAAATGTGATTGTATACAACCAACTATTATAATTATGCAACGCATACGTCTACGTAAAAAATGCTGTCAAATTAAGCACTTCTACATAAATTTACTTGGAGAGACAGAAACAAAGCAAACCTTAGAGCACTTCAAAATATGCAGAAATAGAACCCGGACACGATTTTTATTAATACTCGATTTAAACCAATCAGCTAGTTTCTTGCAACGTACAACAAGGATCCATCAAAGACTTCTTAAGAAATTTGGAAGAGGAAAAAATAGATAGAAAGAATTGAAAGCTTGAGGTGCTAATCAAATGGCTACCTGCAGTAGGTGTGAAATATCAGTAAAGAGAATTGTAGGTAGAGCAAGTGGCCACAATGGAGGCTATGCATATGACCAATGAAGGAAGAAGTGTGACATTCAAGAGCTTACTCTCACCCAAGTACCCAGCCAGTGTAATCGTGCCATCTGCAATTACACGGGCTATTGTACCGGCTTCGGTTGAGAGTAGCCCGCCATTGTAGGTTCCACGGGAGAGCCTGGATGACATAACTCGAGAGAGCAGTGACAAGTTTACTCCTGGTCAACAATTTATCATCAATATCAGAAACACACAACCTCACTGGCCTAAAAACAAATGCCTCCATTTATTCCAAAGGGACAAAGTAACAGAGAAAAAATGAAGCTGCAGCATTTATACATAGACATCATGCCAATTAAGCTCCATAATTTGTTCAGTTGGTGTGTGTTTTTATCCATAGCAACAACAGCAGCCAGAGTATGTTCTCACTGTACTGTGTTGCCCAAACTCCAACTCTTCCATACTTTCTTTTATTTCCTCTTCCTCTTCCTCTTCCTAATGAGACCATCTTTCCATTTTTTTCACACAAATAAGACGAAGAATTCATTGTGATAAGTATTTTTAATTGAAATAGCTTCTCACCTTCAAGTACTTCAGCAGAGACAAACATAATGAGTCCAGAGAAGACATACTGTGGTACATTGTATGGAAATATTACGTTAAAGCTCAGCAGTATGCCAATGCAAACCATTATTTCTGATGCCACCAAAATTTGCCTGCAGTCATATCAACAGAAAATAATGACATCATTAGGATGTAACAATCAATTCCACAAGCATAGAACAGCGTAACAAGATGAAGTAGAGATTCCAGTGCATGTTTCCTGTATGGAGATTACCTGTCTTCAAACATGTTAGTGATGTAGCTTCCAACAATGAGGTTTACAGGTAGAACTGTTAGGCCCAGACATGCAAGGAATGTTGCAACTGCACTAGTAGACCAACTGAAGTAGTATGTGGTAATGACACTAGATTCTGAGAGTAAAATCTCCATTACATATTTCAGCATGAAATATATCAACAGTTGAACCTGATGAAAAAATTTTGGAAAAAAAATGTGGAGGAATTATCATATATCAGTTGTAAATAAATTGCATCATTGAAATACAGAGATGTTAGTAAGTTAAAAGATTTTGAAAATCAATTACATACCTTTACAGAGGGTGTAAGCAGCCTATATGCTGACCTAATGGAAGTGGCTGCCCGCCGAGATTCCTCGGGAGCTTCATCATTGCCATCACATTCTCCATCACCGTCCTCATCCTCTTGCTTGTCTTCTGAACTCATTAGTAATGGTTGTTTAAGACCTTTCTCAAGTGCATCATTTTCTACTGGTCCTGTCATTTGCAAAGTGTCAAATGCATGTACTCACTGATACAAACTTTCTCTGTGCATTGGATATTTATGAAAGCCCCAAATGGAGCCCAAAGATTGCTTTTATGTCTCTTTACAGTAAGCTTATAAAAATGTCTATAACTTATAGTCCCAAATCTAGACAGAATTAGGTGATATCCGTACACATGTATCCGATCCTTTTCCACATTAGATGAGACCAATTTTAAGAATACTCAGAATCTTCAGCATCATTTACAGAAACCACATTTTCCTTTTGTTTATTCTCACTGCTCTCCGCAATCCTCAATATTCCAGTAAAGTGCATCATCAACAAGACATTATTATTAATATTTAGCAACTTAAGTCCCTCTAACAGGCATCTTTTAGCCGATGCTCTTTGCAAGTGTCGAACAGAGAACTCTACCACATGGACATGAAAATTCAATACCTTATTGACACGAGAGAGACTCAATTGGATATGACAAAGAATTCTAGTGAAATAAATATGCATCTAATTAATAGTGTCTCACACGTGTCAAAAAAAAAAAAAAAAGGTGTCAAATTTCCACATCCAAGTAATAGAGTTCTATATTTGCATATAACAGAATTGTTTTGCTGTACTCACTTTGAACTATCTACATCACAAGCTTATGTCCAACCTATCTTTCTAAACATATGAGTAACATCCACCATCTAAAGGGAACACCCAAAGTAGCAAGGAAACAATGAAACTACAATAAGTAACAATCTGATAGGCGAAAGCCAGAAGTTTTACTTGACTATGGTAAGCACAGGAATCAGGCAATCATGGGCTGAACAGGGATACCTGCATTAGATTCTTGTCCTGCATTGCTCTCTTCAGTCGCACAAGACGGTTCTCTAAATGAGAACCACAACCAAATTAGATATATAAGCCAAGCTACAGCCATCACCCACCCCGGCAAAGTGTTTTGATTGAATGTAAGCTTGTAAAGTTTAAATCTAGTCTGTAGTAAGCCAGCAACAGCGGGACCACAAGCCATTCCGAGGGCACTGGCGCTAACAAAAGCTGCTGATGCCTGCATGCGAATTTTAAGTGGTACGCAATCACTGATGTAACGCCTATTAACAGCCCTTGCAGAACCTAATCTGCATTGCCATAAGAATAACCAGATCAACCAATTTGATGAGATAATTTAATGCTTAAAACCTCCTATCATGTGGCCTAAAAATTGATGATGAACCTCTAGTCATGGTTGTTCTGTCATACTAGGCTTGACTACAACAAATTTGAGCTGTAAGTTATATTATGCCGCTCTGTGTAAGTTCCTCTCCAATCTCAGTTCAGCATTGAGTTCCTAATAACATCAAATGACTCAACTGTGGTGATTACCTAGGAAATTAGAGAGGGTAGCTATTATCTCTCAGTGAAATCAATTAGAAACCCAATAGTGGAAGCTGTCCGCATCATGTAATGAGACATGAAAAGAAAACTGAAAGGAAAATTTTGCTTACCCACAGAAAAGACGGCCGAGTAGAAGAATTGTTATTGAATGAACATCATATGCCAATGCATACATGGCATTTCCCACTAGAAGAACAACACTGCTGAATACAAGAGGTCTGAAATATGACTTATTTGACCAGGCACTAAAATACACTGATGAAAACACCTGTGCAACGGCCATTGCCCCAATCACAATACCACAAACAGTTGCAGGGGCTCCAAGGCTCATGGAGTAGTCATCCGCTGTAGGGACAATAATATATGTATTGACCATATAAAGAAATGTGTTTACTAAGTTCAAGACAAGGGACATGAAATGGTATTTCTCCTCATCAACATGTTCCTCAATAGGAGTTGGCAAGTCTTCTTGCATAATGAGTGCATGTTGTGCCAGGAAGTTAAGGAAATTTGTTGAGTGGGTTAACCTTTCCACTGCAGCTTTCATTGAATTAATGATAGGATCCTGCAGGTTGACAAAAGAGAAAAAAAAACAGAACAATTTTACTACTGCTTGCCCATGCATAAAGCTAGAATAAGCTTCAGGAATCTTTCAGAAGGGAATAGACAAATTAAAGTTAGATAGAGCAGACTAAAAAGAACCTGGAGGGGAAGAGCAGGCTGATCATAAAGGGATAAGTAGCTTCCCTGATGTTCCTGAAGTTCATGAAGATTGCGAGATATTGCTCCAACAACAGCCCCTACCCCCTGCAATTTGAAAGTTGTTCTTTAAGTAGAGCTTGTTTATGGTTCTTTCAGGAACTGAAAATGATAAGAATGGTAAAGGCATCTATCTTTTGGTTATTGAACTGCAAGCAAACAACAACAAATGCCTTCAACATATTACCACGTGCTTGAATACTTGCTGCAGCTGTGAGTAAGGGTGATTGGCACGTGTTTTTACATAGTAATCAGTGAATCTGTATCCAAAACGTTTATCGAACTTCTTCAGTATCTTGCGCAAACCAATAGCATTGATCTCAACAAAAAAGAGAAGCTTTAGAAGATCCCGTGCCACTTCTCTGTAAGCTTCTCTTAGTTCAGATATTTGATAAAAATCTGCATTCTGCTGCTGAAGAGCTTCCTGCCGTTTATTCAGCTTTGCTATCCTGCTTGCAAGTAGCCCTTGTTGGTCCAACAGAAAAAGGACAATCTTCTCAATCTGTAATTATTATTACCCGAGGAAATAGGAATAAATCTCAAAATATCAAAAAGCTTCGTGTTGCAATTTTCAATAGAGGTTATGGCTTTGATGATCAGGAAAAAATAAAAAAGTACCAAAGGTTATAGCCATGATGCCCACCCACACACCTGCCCACAAGCATATTCAGGGCTCATATATAAAGAGATACCATAGCATGCAAGCCATCTCATCATGGTTTTCCTCAGGAAATTAATTAGCTTCATCTCATTTCTATCAATAAAAGATAAACAAGCAAAATCTACCCTGAGCATGATTTAAGATTGGATCCTGATCTGTAAATATTTAGATTCCTATGTCTCAGCACTTCACTAAAATCACCATATTTCTCTAGCCTATGTGCTCACTTCTTGAAAGCTTCACAAGCTCTCTCCCTGAAATTTTCCAAAACACAAGATCAGCAATCATGATTCAGTTACCCATCAGCTGGCCACCTACAAAATCTGGCTCATGTATTTGCATAGATGTATGAGATAGGATGTAGTTCTTACATAATAAGGAAAGCACACAAACTTCTTAAATAGGTACCAAACAACATACACTCTATGTATTTATTTCTATGAGAAGCATCTGTGTCTGTCTGTCCACTTCAGTATACCTGATTATCCAGCATTCTGGAGAAATCCTTGAGAACATGCTGGCGATCTTGTGTTCCAACTTCAATTTGTTGACAATATTGTCTAACTCTCTTCTTCATTAACTTGTAGTTGATATAGTATCTGAACAAAACCACATGTACCAGCAAACTGAACAGCTATCTAAAGGAACGCTACAAAATTCCTAACCGCTTAGCAGCTAAAAAGAATAATCAACGTAAAGAAGATATTTGTTAGAAATGTATTGCCCAGTTATAGAGCAGTGTGCATTAGAACGTATTTAGTTTGTGTCCAACGTACCCTCCCCATTCTTGAATCTGTCTTTCCTTCAACTTTTTCCCAAAAGCAACCATCTCTCACACACGCCAAAAATTTCAAAAATTCACCTGAAAATAAACAACATAATTGCAACATTTCCATTCAATTAACAATCAATAACGAACCCAAACTCTATCAAAAAAAACAAAAAAAAAATTTAAAAAGAAAAAAGAAATGAACATTAATCCTATAGCAAGCTTCTGTACACCACTGTTCACTTACAAGGCTGTACAAATTTGATCATCAACTAAGCAAGCAGCCAGTCAGTTTCAATCAAGTACCAGCAACATATCAACTAAAATTCACTATTAATTTATCATTTATGCACACAAAATTTATAATAATAATAATAATAATAATAATAATAATATCAAACACGCCTCTACTGTCGCCGAATCGAAAACGACGCTGGCTTATTATAACAGCCAAACAAACGCATAGCAGCTTTTTTAGCATAGCATAGCCACCACAACCATTCAATTCTGGCTATGCTTGGCTGCCGAGAAAGTGCGAGAAAACAGAGCAAGAAAACACAACTTCGTCACGCTCTAACAAAAAAAAAAAAAATGAGAGAGAGAGAAACAAGAAAGGAAAACAATCTTATTATCTAGAGAGCTATTATTTAACGGTCACCGCCAACTCCGAAACTTTCTTTCCTTCCTTTCTCGGTAACCAAACAAAGTAATATTTAATACGATTATTTATACGAAGAAGCTGGAAAATCCGCAAACATGTTTTAAAAAATTATTTTAAAAAAAAAGAAAGAAAAAGAAAAAGCGTGAGAGAAAATTAACTTCGGAAAACGCTTCTTACCTGTTTGGCAAAAATGAGTCTGGAGAGAAAAAGAGAGAGAAAAAAAAAAACAACAACAACAACAAAAAAGCTGTGAAACGTGAGAGGCAGCTTTTTGGATGGTTGGCTGACATAGAAAGCGGCTTTGTAACCATTTTTTTTTTTTAAAAGGATTTTTTATTTTTCCGCTTATTCAAGAAATTCCTTTTCCATAATATATGGCTGTTCAACTAGAAGAGTTTTAGTTAGATTTAGCAACCTCTGCAAAAATACGTTAAAAAAAGAAAAAACAATTTTTTATCAGTTAATAAATTACTAAAATACAAATATTTCACATCACTACTACACGTCTTCTCTCTGTCTCCCACTTTTTGCAAATAATCAATTTAAATATTAAAAAGGAATAGAATTTGCGACGATGAAAGGAATTTTATTAATTTTCTACCAAAACAAAAAAAAAAAAACAAAATGATTTGTGATTAAGATTCTCAGAAATATTCAAAAAATAAAAAATAAAAACTTATGTTGGGATCCTGTGAACCGTTGATGGGATACCGACAAGCTGTCTATACTGAAACGAGGATTCAACGACAACGATTTCTTTTTTTTTTTTTTTTTTATAACAAAAAGGCCTAATTACAGAAAATAGAGTATAAATTTAATAATATTGGAAAACAAAATTAATAAATATATTTTTATAACTACTATTTTTTTAATCAGTTGTATTAAAAATTGGGAAAAATGACAGCGAATTTCTAGAATTTTACCTTAGACAACGCTGTCAACGAAGTTCGAACACGATCCATCGTGGCAATCCCAGAGTAAATGACTGCCATACGTAGTGGCTGCTAGCAAGTCCCACTACTCGTGGTTGTGGCTTTAAATGAAAAACCATTGTGTTTTACCCTTTTTTTTTTTTGTGGGTTAAATTATGAAATTCACAAATTATAACTTTTTATTTTTGATTTTTTTAAAACATTTATGAAAATTCAAGTTAAAAACAAGATGCTACTTAAAGACTAGATGGAGAAATATACATGCAAATTTAATTTTGGAGAAAAGAGCGAAATAGATCATTGAACACGGAGAGATGTAGAAAAAAAAAAGAACAAAAAAAAAAAAGAAGGGTTGCGGCATCTATTAATTAACTAAAATAACCTCACTCGCTTTTATTTTTTGACCTATCAGATATTATGTTAATTTCTATTAATGAATTTTATCAGGTGGCTAATGTTTATTACATATAATTCGATATCTGTATCATTAACATTTGAGATTTTAACACAAAAGAAACCTCAATTAATACTAAAAAGGACGGTGTCCAGTTGCCCACCAAGTTTATATTCTGAAGTTTTGGATTTGTAAGTTCCAATGACACCGAGATTGATTATAAATTCTTTTTTACTTCTATTAGGGTAATCAGTCTTTCGATTCTTCTTAATTTATTATTATTATTATTATTATTAAAATATTATTTATAAATTTAAAATTTAATTTTACTTCAAAAAACTGTAATTCACATATCTTTAAATGTGCAACACATGTAGGCCGAAGTAAGTTATAAATTATGATTTGAATCTAAATTTTTGCTAGAGAATTTAGTATAATTAAATATGCATTTAATTTTATATAATTTTAAAAATAGAAAGTGACTCTTCTTAATAAATTTAGTATAATTAACACAATCATTTCACATAAAACTATAAAATTTCATTTTTATTTTTATTTATTTTATCTTTTTTTTTTAAAATAATAATAGTAAAAAAAAATAGTTATTATTATAATTTAATAGTGGGATGATTATATAATATATATTTTATTAATTTAATAAAACTCAACACACATATTATAAATATAAAATTTTATTTATCAATGATATAATAAATTAAAATATTTTAATTTGTATACATTAGAAGATAATAATAATAATAATAATAATAATAATAATAATAATATATTTAATCTGATACTAAAATTATAATAAATTAAATTTAACTATTTAAATTTTACTTAAATATAAATTTCAATTTATAATAAATTTAAATTAACTTTAATAGAAATAAAATATAAGTTGATAGATTACCAAACAATGCCATGGTTATATATTGTTTTTACCTTGTTTGTTTTGTAGAATAGCTCTAAGTACTATGGTTTTTTTTCGCTTTTTTTTAAATCATTCGATGTACAGGATATTATTATTTATAATCCATTAGATCTAAGTATATTTCTATTAGATCTAATGTACTTACACGATCGAATAAGTACAAATAGCTCGCGTCAAAGTTGAAAAATTCTATCGCTTGCTTTGTTTCCAAGCAGATTTATACATTGGTTATGATGGGATAAGATAATGTTGGATATAAATTTCGAGCAGATCGGTCCACCGGAGCTCCATGTCCATGCAAGGTTGGATCCGTGTGACCCAGCACACGGGTGTCAGCATGTACTGTCATGGACCCAAGTACGACGAAATGAAACAATAAATTGGGGAGGTGGTGGGCTTCGGCACATGGAATAGCTGAAAATTCATAAATCACAAGGCGAAGAAGATGGGGTTTTTATGTAATTGTAGAGATGAATAATCAATCGAACGTGTCAGCGGATGTCAATGCCCTTGTCCTTGTCCCCGTAACATGGTATCTTGCTAATTTTTTATCTGAAAGTGACGTCAGTTTTATAAAAAGTGCGACTAGAGAGCATTGGTTGCGCCAGAACACTCGTGTTATCTAAAGATAATGATTGCAGTCATAATGGGAAAAAGCTCCCGTAATTTCATCGTTACGCACGCACACGAGCACGAAACATCCTTAACCGTTTTACATGAAACAAAGGCGGAGGTTCATTTTGATTGATGAATGGAAGTCCAAATTGGACTTGTGGGTCCTCGATGATCTATTCGGCCCAGAAGATTTGCAGTTCGCCCGGAACTTTTGGGGGTCCACTGCATACCTTGTTGTTCAAGAAAGGACATTAAGTTAGTCGACGAAAGGTTGGAGACAGGGTGTATACGGGGACACGTGGATTTTATGTTTTTTATTTAATTTTTATATATAATATAAAATTAATTTACATTTGTTTATATCAATAAGAATGAGATGTAAATTTATAAATAATTTTCTTTAAGAAAATTCTGTCAGTGATTGAAATAATCTTTCAGCACGACTTATTCTTCCTGATCGGTTCGATGGCCATCAAGTCAACAGAAAAATGATAAATTTCGGGATCGCAAGCAATGTATAAGGCACGTGAGATATTGTTTTGGGCATGCATGCATTGGAAAATTATTCAAGCGAAACAAGAGCTAAATACAATAAAGAAAACTGACGTGTTTAAATATTGTCGGCTAGCCTACTTCATACTTCGTGAGACCTAGAGGTCGCTTTGCAATCGAATCTTACGTAGACCCAATCTTGAAAACGGGCTTGTGAACGAGTGAGGTGGATCCATTAGGCTTATTTGGTGCCAACAATTCACTATTTGTTGACGAGGGACAAATGTGTGATTACAAAAACATTACGAGATTTGATCATAATTAATAACAAGAAATCACAAATGTACAATCTAAGAAGGATCATTAATGATGCTATCTCAAGACATCCCATAATTTTATGTAATATTTGTTAAAAAAAAAAAAAATCATCTGGGTAATTTCTTTGTATCTACAAGACATGTCCATGGTGAAGACGATTGACGTTTCGAAGAACAGTAGAAAGAGCTCGCTCCAAAAATGGCACCGCAGATCAATGTCCCTTAGATACAACGAAAGGACAAAACCACACAGACACAGTTTAGGCACCCGATCCCACCAGACATTGAAGACTGTTCTTAGAAAACTATGGGCTCGGAACAGACCAAATGTAAAGGACACGAGAACTTTTCTCATTGAGAGTCGGCAGAGATGTGCGCTGTAAACAACATTGTCTTACCACTTATGTTTGGACTCTTTTGTGCAATCTCTCTGATCTATTCCTCTCGGGTATCATAATGATATGAAGACAATAGATGATGCCTTTTCGTTTTCCTTTCTTGTTTCTGCCAAAAATTCACGTTCATATTTCCAACAAATTTACCAAAGGATCTTGGATGCAAATGGCAGAAGAACACAATCAAAGAGCAAACCGTGGAGAATCATTAAACATCTTCAATGTAGCCTTCACTCGAATTTCATGGAGAACCACTCTGTTCTTCTACCATTGTATGAGGCCACCATTAGTACCAATGACACCTCATGTATAAACGAGTGCCATTTTTGGTGAGGTTTGTGACAAGAGCGGTTTAAATGTTTAATTGAGTGCAAAGATGTTGGATCTCATGAAGCCCAAGAAAAATTCTGAAAAAGAGACTCAACGTATACTCATTTGATATATTTCGGGTTTTGAGTCCCAGTCGAAGTAAATTATTCAAATAATAATAATAATAATAATAATAATAATAAATCATCATCAGTACAAAAATAACACAAAAAAGAGATAAATTAGAAACTAATAATTATGGTTAACCAAAAAAAAATTGCTGCCCAGAACATCACAATTCACAATTGGCATGAATGAATTAATTTGAGTGAATCTTATTGACTGCAGAAGCAAGGGTTTATTGACTAAAGGAAGATATTAGAGTTGCTGAAGTAGCTCAAGCGGCAAGATCCGAAAACACAAGCATATCCACACTAGTTTAATTATTGATGGATTAGGCTGCATTTCAAGGGGAAGGTTACAGAAGGGCAATTATTGACAACAAAATGATAATGGCCTACTGTTTATCAAGCTTTCTTCTCACCTGCATTGTTGTGCTGTGGTTGAGATTGTGAAACTCAAGAAACCGTACAAGCTTCAGAAAATGTAGAGATTGATGCTTCCGGGGCAAGTATGCTTGCCGTCCAATTGGAAGTTAAGATGCATGCTGTCCCGTTTAGGAGACTCTATGTTCTACCCTGCACTACAATTTCTGTAATAGTACACGTTTAGTCCTTGATACAGGCTTTTAGATGTTTGTCATGATATTTTTCAGCCTTCCAAGGGGCAATGATTTTGAGAGCGCCATGAATACCCTTGTGGTAGGAGAACTCTTCTATTGCCCTGTCCGTTCTAGCCAACGAGAAGCGCTTCGAATCATGATAATTTTTACCTTTAAAATCAGTTATACTGATAATTAATAATCTTCTTCGTATATACATAAAATATAAGATAATAATAGTCTATGTATTAGTTTTCCATGTGACGCAAACTCTTGGACTCCCATTTGTCTAAGCCTTCTCAAAATAAAGTTACGTAAGATGATGCACGAAGGTCCACTATTCCAAGTAAAAGTTTTCGCGCAAATTGAAAGGGAAATAGTAATTGGACGCAAACTTACTCAAAGCTCATGGTTGTTAGGTTATATCTTTGCGTAATTAACTATCTTGATTTCAATTATTTGTAAATCCACGGCACCTTTGTGTGAAAAATTGGCGTCCATATATTAGAAGCCAACGTGTATTTTGAACTTAAACTAGATAGTCTTTAAAAAACCCAAAATGGGATTATTTTCCAGCTCTTTCTATGCCCCCCTCCGTGAACACGGTGAGAATGAGGAGGAAGCAAAACGGTGCAACTATTCATTGAATTAGGTGCATATTTTTGGTAACTTTTTGTCAGTGCATCTGTGTGGATCTTTCACTAGATACACTTTAATTGGTATCCCAAGTCTTAAAGCCGAGATTGCCCCACTGGCTATATCTCCGGGGCTTTTGTTGCTGGACCTCTGGTAGGTTGCCAACTTGCGTAGACGTTGCATGGGAAAATCTTTAGCTATCCTTCCAATCTTGATGTTCCATTTTGTGCCACGGGAACTAATTAACGTGACGTTTGGATCGCTTAATTGCGATGAAGGCATGACGCTAATTTGTTGTGTGTTTTTATGGTTTTGCTTCAGATTCCGTGCGACAAAGTATGCTCAATGCAAGGCACCACAGATATTCAGCATCGAGAGGACATTCACATCACAATGTGTTTTCTCGTCGACCGTGCCATTAATCAAAGCCTGGACTTTTTGCATGGTTTCTAACGTTACTAATGGAGCGAAGTAGGTGGTACCACGAGGCTACTCGGTTCATGCCAAAAAATTGTAGTTCTGTCGCACTCCGACAAATATTAGCTCAGTACCCATGAACTAGACCTTCGGGCAAGCCGTATGCCGTATTGATACAAGACTTGTCGTACTGCTTGCCAAAGAGAAAGACGATGAAAGTAAAGTGAACTAATTTTGATGACCTCAAAGAGATCTCTAGTCTATAACTGAGTTTGACTAATGTTGGGATCAGCGTCACAAGAAAATTTCATACATCTAATTACTTCATAATTAGATCTTAATTTTTAAGAACTCGAATATCTATTATTTTTGAGAATCACATAACTTGTGTTTACTCATCAAATGGAGCAAATAACAGCAACCCGCATTCAATCATGAATTATAAATAACATATGATTATCCTATGATACAAGCAAAAAATACAATTGACTTCCTGGGGGTCCAAAGCATGGAACTTGAACCCCCAGCAATTTTTGATTGCCAAAGCAAAGCTTGGTTGCCAAAGCAAGCTGCTTAGCTTCTATGAAGCCAATCACTGCAAAAATTTTCATGTCAGCAATCGTTGTTCTTATGATGCAGGAGCATATTCTTGGATTGCCATAGCTAGCTTATTTCGATCCTCCTCTGTTTTTGTCCTAAGTAAGAATGTACGGGCCACAACACTGCCATCATTGCTGCTATCATCCTGCAAAAGCCAGAGGCAGCACAAGTTTACACAATATAGAAAAAGAAAAAAAAACAGACGACGACCCGAAGCACTCTAATGAAAAGATATTTACATCATCACTTTTCCTATTGGTATTTGATCCTATCATGTATTTGGTAACAATATGGTGGTAAATACTGAAGCAAGTTGCAGCAGGAACATAGCTAAGCTGATCAAATTTTATAAAAATTCATGACTCTGCAACCATTAAACATGGATTACCGTAGTATGAAATATTGAAACAATGGAATTCTTTTGTAAATTTGTCTTGATTCCTGGGTATAGCAAAGCATTTAGCAACACTTTTCCCACCTGGCATGAGTAAAACACCACAGAAGGTAAGTCGACAATATATCAGCATAAATTGTATTTATATGCAAGATGCGATTGGATATCGGGATTATCTTACTTTGCCTATCAACAAGAGTGAATGGCTAGAGATAAAGTATGACGGGAAAAAAGGGAAAGCTGGTCAATGACTAAACCACAAAATAAAGACCAAAAAGTGATTAGAATTAAAATGATTCTACAACGGAGCATACATCATTTCGGACGATAATTGTTGGTTTTGATTCCTTGGCACCCTTGTCAACACCCTCTTTGCATTTGATGGAAAGGTGCCCCAAGCCTCTATCTTTCCATGCATCTTTGTCGGCTGGATCACTTGACTGGACATGTTAAGAGAAAAACATAAAAAGGACACAACCATTAAGAATGCTGAATAAACATGACAGAATAAGCCATCACTAGACAATAGATCATTACAGTTGAATAAATTTCATAAGGGGAATCCATCCAACCAACAACCAAGATACTGAACATGTGTTACGAGTAAAAGTCATACAACTTGAACACAGAATGACAACAGCCCTGTCAAACCCATCTTTTCCATCAATGAAAATGGAGAAAGGGATGAGGATGTAACACATAACACACTATGGTGATTCTGTCTCATCAGGCAGTGAGAAATTCTACCATGCTCAAAATAGGCCATCAAGTACAAATTTTGACGTGATTTTGTCCCAGCAAGTATAATTCAATATGACAATTACCTTGACATATAGCTTGCATTTGACTTCATGGACAACCACAATACCCTTTTCTTCAGACCTTTTCACTGATGGGCTGCTAGGTTGCTGCAATTCATTTTCTAACAAAAAGAAAGGTAAGTCAATATCTCTTATTATAGAGATCCTCTGGTTGACAAACAAATCATGAAAAGATATCAAACCATCAACTAAGTGAACTTAATACAATTAATCTATTCCTAAGCAGTGAGGAATAAGAGTCAACAAAGGCATCACACTATATGTCATAAGCTGTAAAATGCTCAGTTCCAACAGGAATTAACTACCAGGCAACTGATATTCTATCATGAATTTCCTTGTTTTAATCCAAATATTTAAATGTTCATGCCAGTAAGATATGATATGATCTCCCGCTAATGCACCCATGAACTACAGTTCATGTGTTATGCTAGTAAGAAGATAAATTGAGATCGATGACATCAAACGAAAAGGTAAAAGACCATAGTCAGAAATTGCATTAAAGGTTATCTCCAAATAAGTGACAGCTTCAAGAGACTATTAGCTGCTGAAAAGAAAAGGCAATAATAAAATTATCTCACCGTTGTCAGCTGCATCATCTGAAGTGTCCTGGTTTGTTGGAACCTTGCTTAGACCTGCTAATCCTAAAATTACACAAAAAAAGGGAAGAAAACTCAGATATAAGATCACTAATGTAAGGAACAATTCCAACAAGAAATGCAACAGTCGGCACAATTAATAGGGCTTTGGTTTTAATCTGCTATGCCTGGGTCTCCTAGAATTGAAGTGAAGTGCTGTAGGGAGGCACCTGGTCCTTAAATATAATGGCAGACATCTTGTCAGTTGGAGGAAATAGGGATATTTTGTCACAATAAGATAAATCTTGCTTATTCTCTCCCTTGTCTAGTTTATTTTAGTCTAAACCTATCTAAAGATGTGTAAGATAAGAAAAAAATTACATCTCATTTACTTAGCTACACATGTTTTTGTGAGTCTTTTTACTTTTGATTTACATAATAAAAAACATGTTATTTTAAAAAGTATTATTAACTTTGCCTGACAGCTTTTGTCCTATAAACATGATTAGACAATTAATGAGTCTTAAAGTATCATAAGAAATCTAACTTAATCTTTTTGGTTTACATGTCTCCCCCAGGCACACAAATTTTTAGCACCTCTTGTCGGGTGTCCTTGCCTCTCACATTAGACAACCCTCTGCTCTTCAGCTTCAATTATAATTTGCAATATTCAACTGATTATGGTGTTACTTTCTCATGCATATATTGTACACCTTACTAACGTTCAAGGCATGACCAACATGACACTGAAGTAATGAAGAGTAGCACATACCAAACGCGCTGGAGGTTTGAGCATCGGAAGATCCCCCTAAGCTCTGGCCGATGGAGAACGCCCCAGAGCTTTGGTTAGTTGAGAACACTCCTAAATTTGGTCTATTTGAAAATACTCCAGAACTTTGACTGTTGGAGGACAATCCTGAACTTTGACTATTAGAGAATAAGACAGAGCTATTACTGTTGGGCAAGTCTGCCAAGCTTTGGCTGTTGGAAACTGCTCCAGAGCTTTGATTAGAGGAAAATAATCCAGAGGCTTGGCCATTTGAAGATAACCCAGAGTTTTGACTGTTGGAGAACAATCCAGAGCTTTGAGCATTTGAGAATAATCCAGAGCTTTGACTGCCAGCAAATACATTAACATTTTGACTAGCAGAGAATACTCCCTCAGAACTTGGACTTTTGGACAATACACTTGAGCTCCAGGAGGTTGTAAAGCTTGTGTTTAGACTCGCTGAAGCAACCCCAATTCTCTCTTGAAACAATCTGTTGTCACTATTCTTTAATTCAGGGGCTAATTTCTTTTCAGATAGCAATTCAGCAGCAGGTCTTTCTTTCATGGCTTTTGCCTTGAGCCAGTTTACCACATCACTGAACTTCTCCTGCAATGAGAAATTGATAAGATACTAGCTGTTACAATAAAAAGATTAGAACAACATGAATTGACCATATATTATATCAACAACTTTTATAGCCTACCATTATTTTTGAGGCATGAGAAATGTAGTCCCTAACTCCATCTTCCCAAAGTTCATCAGGGTGGTCCTTAAGCTGTTTTTGCACCCAACTGTGAAAAACAGGAAAATTATTAATATTTAATAAAATCAAACCAATAAAATCAAGATACAATAAGCACTTTGGCAGGAATGGAAATGAAAACAATTTTTCAAGAGGAATTAGAAAATACTACAATAGATGATACAAACTTGTCCAGTCAAAGACAAGATTAAAACAGACAAATCAAATCGTTTAATTAGTATAAATTAAAAAGAATAAAGTAGCACTAATTAGATAACAGATCCTAATGTCAGAGTTATCACAATGCTAAGAGAAAAATGGACCTTGCAAATTGGGTATTGAGAGCTCTCACATGCTGTCGAGAAGACTCCGCCCGGTTCACATCCAAAGATGGCATCACAGTCAATTGCTGCTGATATGGTTGCGTTCTAGGAACATCAAAAGTGGATCCTCCAATAAATCTTTTATTCTGAAACCGCAACATAATCAAAATCAGAAAAGAATACCCCAAAAGACAAGGAAACCATAAAAAAAAAAAGGCAAAAGTACATGTAATAACATCAACAACAGGTTGAAGACTGTCACTTTCTACAACAGCAATGAATTCTGCTCTTTTCTAGCATTATGAACAGGTTGAGACATGTCTTTTTACTCCAAAATCCAAACCTGTTAACGTTAACAGTTGAAAATAACAATACAAATGTGGCATTGCACTGCAAAATAAATCAAACATAACAGATTCACAACTGCCACGCTTTAACGGAGCATCTAAAAAGGTTCATTCAATACACTGAATAAAGCAAACTTTCCAAAAAGCTTCTTCCCAACTTTCCCAAACTATTTCACAATCTAAGTATCGAAGCAGAAGACATTAAAAAGAAACCCAAATTTTTGTGATTCTAAAAAGCAACCAATTAAAGCCTAGCGCATCTCACTCCAATACACATTGACATCAAAACCCCACAATCAAAAAATGCATGTTACGACTTCATCTTAAGAAATAAAAAACAAAGGCGTCCCAGTGCACGAGGCTCTCTTGGTGCGGGGTTCAGGGTTTAGATGTCCGCACTCTAAATTTTGTTATACAAAAAGAGGCTATTTTCGCAACTCGAGACAATGAATCGAAGTTCATCATTACACCAGGACTTGCTCTTCTATAATTTCAACTTCATCCACCATTCAGCTCAATCAATTATCAATCCCTAGTTCAAGCATCCAACTTTATTAGCCGTTGACCGATACCAAAACGGAAATTAAAAAGCTTGAACGACTATTTGATGAATGCAATGAAACAGGAGGGGAGGGAGCCAAATTAGGGTTTTCAGAACACCAACAAAGAAAAAGAAAAAGAAAAAGAAAAGAAAAACTCACAGTTACATCACTTGTGTCGGAAGCCGGGTCCGATACGGCGAAACGTTTCGGTCCTTTCATTATTCTTGCTTTCGTTTAGAATTTTGGGGCTTCGTTGGAAGATTGAAGAGCGGGCAGCTGCAAGAAGAGAGACTGAAAATAGGACCTTCTTTTTCTCCTCTTTATTGTGTTTTTTTTTTTTTTTTTTTGCTTGTGGAAAATATTTTTGCGTTTTAAAAAAAAAAAAACCAAAAAAATATTTCGAAGGTGGGTGGTTTTGACCGTACGATCGGGTGGGGAACTCATTTTCAATTTAGGCCGTTGGATTTTCTCCTCAATTAGGGCCGGCCCGCCTTTTTACTGCCGCAGACATGTGGGATACGTGATTGAGGGATCATCATGAGGCCCGCCATTAGGGTCAAATATATATATATATATATATATGTAGAACAGAAACGCCCAATGTAAAAAATTTGAAATTCAGATTGTGGCCAACTGGCCATTGGGCCTGGCCCAACGTGAATACTTCTACTCGACAATGGGGTTAATTGCCTAGTGATCGAGAGCTCGGGGCAATAGACAAAACCCTGTCGCTGTTTTATCATCTCCTCCTCTCCAGGTAGTTGAGAGCGAGACAAAAACAAAAAAAAATTAAAAAAAAATAAAAAAAATTGCCTAGCAATCGATGGGGAGATAACTGATTGATTGACTTCTATTTTGTCTGTTGTATATGTTTATTTTTGGGTGAAATTGGGTGACATTGGTTAAGATATTTTTATTGAATTTTTTTTTTTATAATTTATATTTGAGTTTCGGTGGCCGTATTCTTCCTTCATGCACTTTTTTAACTCTCCTTCAAATTAAAAATGGGGTTCAGATTATGAGTGATGTCATTCAGCTTTCACTAAAATAATAAAATAATTACCTGATGTATTATACTGGTAAGTGATAGAGTTATAAGAATTGTCCTCCGTGTTGCAGGTTTGGACAAATTCGGTTGAGTTAAATCACACTACCCTTCGCATTATATGGGTCCCATTTGGAGCAGAGTTTTTGGTTAATTGTAGGCTTTAGTCGAATATGATTCAATATGCCTCTCTAAGTTAAAAATTTTAAATTTTAGTCAATAACCGATTAAAAAAAAAAGGACCAAAAAAAAAAAAGAAAAAGAAAGAAAGGGGAAGAGTATACTTATAGGTCCAAACATTTATTTATTAAACAAGTCCATGCAAGATAATTTGTGTTGGACGTGCAACTGTAGCCGTATCATGCGCTGAAAGCAGTGTCTCAAACCCACCCCTTGTGTTCTTTTTTTTTTCTTTAATTCTCATCCCTCCGTTAAAACAAATTTCCATTTCTAATATCTCTTCAAATGCCTTGTAAGATAGAAGAAGTCATATGACCTTGGATGTTGTGGCGCAGACCGTGCAGTCACTGTATTGATTTCTGTTCTAACCACTTTGATTTGGTTTTGAAACTGGGTTTAATTTAAATTTGACATGAGAGTCCTTATACTAATGACTTCCGAGAGATAAAAATGAAAGGGAGGACGGGAGTCATTCTAAGACCTCGACAATAAATAGTGATGTCATCACGCACGAAGGCTTTATTTGGATTGGGGATAAAATGAAAGAGGAGGATGGCAGTCATTATAAGATACCTTCAATAAATGGTGATATCATCATGCATCAGGGCTTCGTCTGGATTGACTGGGGATCAAATGAAAGGCAGGGCAGAAGTCATTAAAAGATCATATCAATAAGTAGTGATGTCGACACAGGCCGGGACTTTGCCTGGACTGGGGCCATAATGTGAAAGGGAAGAACAAGAAAGAAAGAAAGGTATCTTTGAAGAAATGAAATTCTCCACTGCCCTTTGAATTTGCTATTGTACGATTGTTCTGAATTCCTGTGGATGATATTTATAAGGACAGGCATGGTCTGCTTGTTTCAAATTACTCAATTATAGCCACCAGCCCTATAAGGTAAGACTAGAAAAATACCCTACTTAGCCTCTTTGTCCATCAATCTACCCCACAATTTATACTTAAAATTTGAATATAACTAATAACACGTGGCACGTTGGTCATACGTTAGGGACTTATTGTTCCGGGTACACCTTGGTCACGTCTCTTTCCGGGCATGAGACCAGAAACCGTGTCGCCATGGAATACGTCGGGGGTGTGGGTGGGCCAAAACAATTGCAATGGTCGACGAGGACGAACTTCTGATGTTATTACACTTTGTTTCTCCCTTATCTCATTTCTACGGATCGTGGGCTTAAAACGTGATGGAGATGTTCGTTCATTTTATTTCCACTCAATTTAATTCTAATTTTGATTATAATTCTGATTCCAAATCATAAATTGAACGACTTCTTGCTATATTGTGTTAATTGGAAGTAAGAAATTAAAATAAAAATTAGTTGGACTCACTTAAGAGGACACGCGGTAGACATATAGTAGGTACGTACGAGATACATAAATTAATTATATCTCTCTTATTGTCACAAATAAATAAAGTTAAAATTAAAAAAAAAAAATTACTTTGATTTTTTTTTTTTTTTTTTTTACGATTACATAACTCAAATAAGTATAGTTGTGCAGTGACATTCAAAAAAAATTCAGTCACAGCCTATAGCGGTTTAATAACTATAATCACAGGAGTAGCTGGGATTCAGCAGCAGTCGGGTTGCCCTTTGTGATCCCTGGGAATCAAAACATTTTCCTCGACCCAACAATAGATGAACTCACGTGTAGTCTTTCAGATTGGACGAACTGCAACCAACCACTGCAGCGTTTAAATTTGGATCTTTTAGGTTTAGCATAAACGGGACTGACCACGTAAATATTTGCCTGAAATGAGGCATGCCCGAACCGATTGGACACGTTAGTTCAGAAGCCGTCGCCGTTTGCTGCTTGGGGATGACGGATTTGGAATCGATTTCGACGAGAAATCGGACGGTGGTGCAGCATTGTCGCCGGGGGGGGGGGAAGCATTCGAAGCCGCTGGATGAGGGGAGAGCTTAGATCTGTTACCGGTTAAATAACACTGTCCTTCGAATAATATGGGTCCCACTTGGATCCACCGCCAGGTGCCCCATCCCCCCCCCCAATCAGCCCCGCGGACACGAGAAGAAGATTGCTATTCGTTCGCTTTCAATGGGTCCCACTTGGGCTTTTTGTTCGCTTGCCTCAATATAAGTCCCGAATCATAGTTGCGATATCTCGCTCCACAGTAAGTTCTCTTTGTTGCTCCCCACCTGAATTGAGCTCAGATAGTTTCCAATTTTAGCTCAACCATATTGGCGGCAATGGCGCTTATACTTCTCTGCCAAAAGCAGCTGCGAAGAAATGATATTATTAATCAGCTTACTTTTCCAACACATGCCCTTGCCGCCTTTCATCTTCCCTCAGGAGTTCATGAGGCAGATATCCGAGCATTCGATGCAGACGATGTCCCGTGGAGATTCCATCTGACCACCCGTTCCGGTAAGCACCCAAAACCCGTGATTCGTAAATCAACTTGGAACCCATTCGTGGCTAATAAGCAACTTCGTGAGGATGACAGAGTCATGTTTTTTACCGAAGAAACTGATGATGGGTTGAGGTTTCACGTTAGAGTTCGCAGGAAATGCATCAACATATTTCGTGATGGTGATGGTGACGAGGACGTTTATGTTGACGTTGAGCTTCTCAACAACCCTAAACCGTTCTTTAGTGTCAGTTGGTAATTTGTGGTATTGGAATTTAAAAGTTTCCGTAAATTTTTTTTTTTTATTTTTATTTTGAATGCATAAGGAAAAGAAAGAAAGTTGAGGGCTTGGATACACAGAAAGAAAATGGAGAGGGAGAAAGTTTAGACAAAGAAATTACGATCTCATTCTCTTGTGTTTTGTTTTGGATGGAAAAAAAAGTGTCTTGTCAATCGAGTCTCATACATGCGGAGTCACTCGACAAAGGTCTGCTTAAACCTGAATGGATAGATCGAAAGCTGTTCACAAATTACCTGAGCATGAAGTCTGTAGTTGGAAAGCATAAAGAACTAACATGAAGCTTTTCATAATTTTAATTTAACAAGCATCCTGTATTGAAGAAAAGAGTGAAGGAAGCTCCGTTCAGTCCGAGTACAGGAATCTTAAGATTCAGTTTCTCTCCCGCATCATTCACTCATTTATTGGGTAAGCCTCGTAGCCAGGGGATCTTTTAACGTAGTATATGGATGAATGAGTCGACAGCCAATTAAAACCCACTTGCCTACTTTTTCGTCAATTCACACGAGTACTAAATTCCGCGTAAAGTCAAGAATAGGGACTCATCTAACCAAGGGGCAGAGGGCCTCAAAAATTTGTTGCCACTCTAACTTCGGGCCCCGTTTGCTTTTTCTTTTTATACGGACTAAATTCCGTGTAAAATGAAGAAGAGGGACGAATTTAACGAGGGGACAGAAGGCCTAAAAAATGTGTTGCCCCTTTAACTTCTGAGCTGCCACAACAAAAGGCAGAAAAATGAAAGCGGCTGAAATCAATACTCAGCGTTGCTTGCTTTTCCCGTCGTGTTCTTTTTTTTTTTTTTTCTCTAATTCTCATCCATCCGTTAAAACAATGTCCCATTTCCAATATCTCTTCAAATGCCTTGTAAGGTAGATGAAATCATATGACCTTGGATTTCGTGGGGCAGACTGTGTAGTCACGGTATTGATTTCTGTTCTAACCACTTTGATTTGGTTTTCAAACTGGGCGTGATCTCATCGCGCATAAAGGCTTTATTTGGATTGGGGATAAAATGAAAGGCAGGATGGCAATCATAATAAGATACCTTCAATAAATAGTGATATCATCATTCTAAGACCTCGACAATAAATAGTGATGTCATCAAGCAAGAAGGCTTTATTTGGATTGGGGATAAAGTGAAAGAGGAGGATGGCAGTCATTATAAGATACCTTCAATAAATGGTGATATCATCATGCATCAGGGCTTTGTCTGGATTGACTGGGGATCAAATGAAAGGCAGGGCAGAAGTCATTAAAATATCAAATCAATAAATAGTGATGTCGACACACGCCGGGACTTTGCCTGGATTGGGGCCATAATGTGAAAGGGAAGAACAAGAAAGAAAGGTATCTTTGAAGAAATGAAATTCTCCACTGCCGTTTGAATTTGCTATTGTACAATTATTCTGAATAAGGAGAGGCATGGCATGCTTGTTTCAAATTACTCAATTATAGCCACCAACCCTATAAGGTAAGACTAGAAAAATACCTTACTTAGCCTCTTTGTCCATTAATCTACCCCCAAAATTTTCCTTAATTATTCAATTATTCTTTGTATGTAATGCTTTAATATCGAACAATGAGCTGATGTTTATGGATGAAGAAGCGGTGTTTGACATGCCATTATTGGGGTGGAAGTGTTGGTTGGGATGACGTGGAAAGCCATGCCGATTTTTCATTGTGGAACTATTAGAAAGTAGACATAGACCATGCCGATTAATTATAGGATTTTAGAGTATTTTCTCGTCGTACTTGGTTGACTCGACCGATCAACTTGTTACATAGACTATGCCAAATTTTTTGAATGGAAACAAAATGATAGTGATGAGGATAAATTTATATAGTTAATTTTAATTTAATTTAAAATTAAAATTTTGTTATTGTGGTAGCTGTGCTATCCATGATTAATTTTACGTACAAAGATTTGAACTTTATTGAATTTGCTATATTTTCTTAACTAGATAAAAAATTTTAGTATGTTACATAATTTCGAGTAAATTTATACTAATTGTAACCCAATTTTCAGAAAAAAAATAATTTTGATTTAAAATGGTTAAAATTTTAAACAAATTAAATCATATTATTTAAATTAACTCAAATTAAATAAAAAATTTATATATCATATTTTAATTTAAAATTATAAAATATTAATTTATAGATATTTTTTTAATTTATATTATTAATTAATTATTTTTAATATATACTTTTTTAAATATATAACTTATACTTGAAATTCGAATATAGTCAATAACACATGACACACCTGGCCACAAGTTAGTCACGCATTGTTCCGGGAACAAGTTGGTTACGTAATGCTCGAGGGTAACAAAAGACAAGAAGCCGGGTGGTCCATGGAATATAGTGGGGGTGTGGATGGGGCAAGACAATTCAAATCCTCTATGCATATTAAATTGCCTTAAATGTTAAGAGAGTGTTTATTTTGACTTTTGAAATTCACTATTGTTATTCAGTTTTTCAAAAAAATCTATAATTGTTTGATAATTTTTTTTATAAGTTGATGTTTGTTGATAAATAGATTTAAAAGTAGTTAATAAAAATAATTTTTTTTTAGTAAATAATAGTTGATTGATATTTTATAGTTCAAAATACCCTTAAAACTATTATCCTGGTTTCAAGACTTTTACACTTTTTTTTTTTCTTTTTCTCCCGGTCCTCATCATCTTCCTCTCTACACAACGCCACCATCCCCACCACCAATAGACCAATGCCCCCAACTTTATTTGAAGGGTCAGTGCGTTGCTTTATCTCGGTTTTTTTTTTTTTCTTTTTCCCTATTTTGCTTCTTTTGGGTTTTCTTTTTATTTTTTGTTTTGGGACTTTCTATTCTCCTTCCTTTCAATCC
>CM034058.1:1170803-1185677 GCA_019804595.1 Bruguiera parviflora | reverse complement strand
GAAGCTGGAATTCTCTGAAAAGTCCGGGATTGTCGTCAAGAAAATGACGCCTTTGTTCGCCATACCAACGCCTAGGCTTTCCAATTTAGATCTCTACTTCCAAGATTAAGGTTGTTTCTTGATATGCGTTGGATTGTAATCTTATTGAACAGGGGGTATTAAAAAATAAGTGTCCGTTAATGATATCTATATCAATCTAGTCTTAAACTAAGCATACGTATGACCCTACAGGGCAGCCTATCTCATTGTGTAATTTGAATTTAGCATATTCCTCCTTCGTAGAATAGGAGTCGTTACAGGATATATTTGCTTTTACATGGGTTTGTGAGTCAGTTCTTATGTTGGTTCAGATTGCCTATGAATAGAAATATTACCGTAAGAACAAAAAGAAAACACAACCACAACCACAGGTCATTATTTATTTGTCGGTAATAGCAACCGGCCCATCATGATTGATGATAAATAAATTAACCACCACATTTTTCGAGTTATTATTAGCATATATCCACATTGATCAAAGTCCAAGTCTGATATTTCGCATGCAAATCCTAAAAGACAAGCCCAAAAATATGTTCTTCAAGCATCAGCGGCAGGCTTGCAAACAGGCAAATCTTTCTCAACATTGGGTGGCACCCGAAGAATGGGGTTGCTTTCAAAGAAATTGACTGGCTTCAAATCAAAGCTCGATGACACAGTTGGCATGATAGGGAAATCCTCTTGGCATGGAATGTGATGGAATCCTAACGTGTACCACAACACAATGTCCTTATTCTCAATGGGTCGATTCCTGCAAATAATGTGTGTGATAAATGAATCATAATTATATAAATCATGACATGAGATATATAAATACCGTTAATTTGATATGTTTTAAATAAAAGTCTATATTACAATATCAGAAACATTAAATTTATATTTGTACTTTTTATCATTAATTGTAATTGTTGATTAAAATATTAAAATTATACCACGATTATAAAAGTATAGCATGTAAATATACATTTATGCATATAATTTTACCCATAAATAACCAAGATTGTAATTACTTAAAAATCTAATCAAATCAATGTTTTCAAGACACCACAAAAATTTAATGTACAAATCTTAGTTAGGACTGATAAATGATATCATAATGGCATGCTTCAGAAATTCAACGCGCGCTTAACGACTTTACCGTCACTTGGTTGAAATGTTCTCCTTGAATAGTTATGTGTCGTGAAAAATATGAATAATAATTCTTCAAAGTAGATAGAAATATTCACCTGTCGGACCACACTGCAAGAGTGTCCTCACCCTGACTTTGGTAAACAAATAGCCCACCAGCCCACTGCTCGCTCTGATTATACGGTGTGACCCATATTTGATTATTTGTAAACGCACCACGTTTTTGTGGAGGGTCGTCGTGATCCAGCAAGCTAGCAGCTGTGCCAGCAGGAACCACCTTGTACCCGACCGGGTTCCCCAGCCGGGTCTTTTTATTCGGGTTGATAACATGGAATTCGGACGGGTCATAAAGTTTAAGTTGAATTTGTGCATCCTTCTCCGTCTTGGCCACATCTCTCACTGCTTTTAAGTAGCTTCTTCTTGGGGATTCTCCCGGTGACGTCATTTGCTTTTTTATGTCCACTTTTACGAAGGAATTATCGGAGCCATCTATGTCCATGTCAAGATAAAATGTGACATAATGGTCATGGATAACCCCAATAATGTTTTCTGATAGTAAGGTTCCGTAGAGGTTTTTCTGGCCTGGCACTTGGTTCAAGTTCGCGTAAGAAGTGCCTTTCACCATCAAAATGCCACTAAGTCCAACCTGCGAGCCCAAATGTCAAGACCGTCTGGGCAGCAGACTTAGAAAAGTCCAAATTGTTGAAGAATACAAGTAAAATTTAGTTTAACTTTAATTTAATTAATTTTTTATTTAATATTAAAATTTTTAAAACACAAAAATTTAATTAAATTCTTACACTACACACTCATATAATAAAATTAATATTTCTTATCAAAATAAGTAAAAATTAAATAAATTTTAATTTAATTTATTTAACTAATTAAATATATATATATATAATAATTTATATCAAATAAAAAATTAAATTTAAAATTTAATTATTAAATTTATTGAATTAAATTATATACCTAAAATTAAATTGAGTTTTATCAAAAAAATTAATTATAAACAAGTTCTAAATATTTTCTTTCAAACTTAAACAAAATTAGAGCGGATGGGGATATTTCATGACCCCGTGATATTGCCATCAAGATGTTCTGTTCCAAAAGAACAGATTCATATATATATATATATATAGATATGGTTTTAGATGAGATGATGGGCGCAAACCTTAATCTTGATTAGTCCATCTGTATGGAACTCCCAATCAACGATGTAATCATAGTTGGCAACCGAGGCTGCCATTCTAACCACAAGCGTTACCTTTGGCCTTACCTCTCTGATCTGCCACAACAGACAACAACCGGAAATTGACAGCTCTACGTCATTTTAAAGAGGTAGCCATAAAAAAGTCATAAATGACTAATAAATTTTCTTTAAAAATAAATAAGAAACTCCTAAAATATAAAATGTATGATTTTCTCATGACTGTTCTCTTATGCCCAATTAAGCGAACCTTTACGCATATTACACGACATAATAGATACTGTACGATAGCCACCACCTCCTCAATTTTATCATTTTAAGTGAAATTCTAATCACAAGAAAAGCTTTTTTTGTCTAAATGCATACCCATTGGGCCAGGACCACTTTTCTAAATATCTTAGATATTGTTGAAATTTAATCTCAATTAAACCCGTCCATGTATAACAAAAATTTGAATATTTATAAAAAAAATAGTTATAATCAACTTCTTGATAAATTTTTAATTTTAATAAAAATATATATCTTAATACTAACAAATAAAAATATAAATTTATAAATAATTTTTTTATTTATATATAATAATATAAAATAAATTTATTTTATTTATTATATATATTAGTCTATTTATCCTATCATGTCAATTTTTCCTATCATGTCAATTTTTCGTATAGCAAATTCACCTTGTCTTGCAAAATTGTGACTTAGCTAATCTTTAGAGGTATGATTCAATTATTGACAAAATTTACCAATTACCAAATCACAGCACTAGGAAGTTCTCGGATTCGGAGCTTCTTACCTCCATGCCCGTAATTGGACTCTCAGTGTGCCGCCACCCAATATCACCGGCATAACTCTCGAATACACAAATCATGTTTGATCGGACGTATGGAGTTCCATCACCGGCGGCGAACACACCGTCCATATAATAAGCATTACGGGGACAATCATTAAGCGGGTCGAGTGGCATGGCCTGCAACCCGAACCCATATTCGCCCGCGTCCATATACGTCTTAAAATACCACGCATCGGTCGGGTCCATATAAGGGACAAATAATTCAGAAGTAAACCCCTTGTAAATAACATTCCTAATCTCACTGCTATCCGGGTCCCGGACCCTGGCCCGAGAAATTATCAAACCAGCTCTCGGGTCGGGTTTGAGGTGAAATTCCCAGTTTGCCCATTTCACAAAGTGCTCATCTTCTACGGTAAAGCTCGGCCCTTTCGGTTGCTCAAGGGAGATGGGGTTGACCAATCTCATATCGTTGGCCTTCAGAGCAGAATAGCGGTAGTCCGTGTTGTCGGCCTTCGGTAACGGTATGTTACTGCCCTTATCGGATATCTCCACCACGTCTTTGGAGTCAATATCGATCAGCACGGTCAACCCTTCTATTGGTCTCATGTAGAAGTTTGCAGTGCCCTTCATGGAGTAGCACTGTACCTTAATCAATCTCCTGTCCTCCTCTTTCTTACCAAACCAACCCAGAGAGATTGGCAAGCACGCCAGGTCCTTGAGATCGACCCCACGCTCGATGATCGTACGGTTAAAATCAGCGTTGGACAGTGGAGCCCATGTTGACGACGTCATGTCCTCGATTGTCATGACCGGGTAACCGGATACGTGGTTTACTTCCTGTACGACCACGTCGCCGGTGCTTATGTCCACTGTTAACACGTGCGTTCGGCCTTTCACGCGCGCCACCACGGCGGCCTTTCTCGGGAACAAGGGGTCGCCTTTTCGCCATTTCTGGACGAGCGATTTCTCGGGCTCCTCGAGTACGACGGAGTGAAGGGCAAAAGGCGATGACTTGAAAAGTTCGTATGATCTCAGGATGCCACGGACCTTGTTGAACTCCTGCACTGTTAGAGGATCCAGAGGATGGTGAGGCGCGTCCGACTCATGGCGGCGGCCGGCGGTGGGGCTGGGGCCGTTTTTGAGGAACTGGAAGCTGTTCTTAGAGGTGCACCGCGGGGAGTTGGCGGCGCAGTGGAAGAGGTCAGGGATAGCTGGTGGTGGCACGGAGGGCAGATGAACCCAGGTGAAAAGTAACAAGACAACCGCTGCGCTCACGGATATAAGGAGGAATCGAAGGAATTTTCTTGATTCCATGGCTGCCGCTTACTATGTACAGTCCAGGTCGAGTCGTGTAGGGACATCTTATAATTTCGTTGTTAACCTATAAGTAAAATTATAAAATGATGACGCAATTTTTATTGAGATTGTATAATTTTTTTATTTTTTTTTTTTTTGACAAGAAATCTCTTTTTTAAGTATATCCGGATGTTGTTGCCAAACTCCAACTCTTCGCTCGAAACAGAAAATATCTTGTTTACGTACGAAATTGGAGTAGAAAATATCTTCCTTTACATATGAAATTGGAATTTGATACTGCTTAATTCGCACAATATAAAATTTGATTAGACTAATGACAGGCGGTACCCTTTTTATTAATTATTGTATTCACCGAATATTCTACTTGTTAATTCTGATCGATAAGGATTAGGTGCCTTCCAGCAATAATTTCTTCCGTTTGTAAAAATCCTTTTTCTGAAACGGTGTACCATCGTGGGGTCGAGTAGTTGCGAGCGACGCGACGGTGACAAGTATGCGTATTGGGTGTAGCAACCTGTCACACTTTTATGCTATAGTACCTTATTTTGATTTTGGATTGATGCAAAAAGACGTTCAGTCTGACAAACAAGTTTGTCCCACGGCCAGCACCGGGTTAAAATACAAATTTTGGGCACACATTTCAAGGATAAAATTTTTAGTGGTTATATATTGATGCAGAGTGTTGTGATAGTTAGAAACGTAACCATTGGATTTCAGGAGACACCAACTTTTTGCGCTTAACCCAAAGTGTAGGTTTGCTAATCGCGATAAAAATCCTAAAACACACCCTAAATATATATAGATTATAATCATTCTCCCGCGAACAACTTACAAAAAAATACAAAGAAAAAAAGCAATCTTGAACTGTATCACTCCTCGTGCTTTGCCACAAATGTTGAAGGGACACTCGCTGCGTGTTCAGACATGGAACCAGTGATTCAATTAGTATGTTAATAGTTAGTTCAATTGAGTTAATACTTAAAACAATTTTTGGTGCCATTTAAATATTATTTGAAAATTGGCATTAATCCAATTATATGCACATTATATATCTTTAACTTTTCACTTCCCTCTCTTCTCATTTTTTAGTAAGCATCAAAAGAATCCAGCTAAAATTATAAATTAGTTGTCTTTTTAAAGATATTATAGGTATTAATATTATATACTAAAAATAATATATTTAAGGATATCAAATTTCTTAATTCAAACATTTTAACGAAATATTTTCTATGTATTTTAATGAGATAAAAATAGAAAAAAATCAAAAAAAAGGTCAAACAACTTATATAAATATGTTTAGTATCAATTAAACAATATATTAATATAATTTAGATGTTATAAATTAATTAGTTGGTATATTTAATGTAAATTAAATCTGAGACCAATGGTTGAATATTAATTCAACAAATATGTAAATGAGATTAAATTTGAAATGTTAATAATGTAATTGATACATTGTTAATTTTGAAAGGAGAAGAACAAAAGCCCAACGTTAATTTTGTGAGTCACACTATTTTAATTAGAAGTACAATTTAGTCCGATTTAATTGAATCAACGAGTCGTTTAGATCCCAAAAAAATCTGACCGAATCAACCAAGTTTTTCCGGTTCAAATACCCAATTAGTTTTTCTTTAACAAATTTGGTCCAGTCTAGTAGCCGGGTCACCCGACTACCAGTCAGATAAGGCCAAGCTTGACAACACTGGCAAATTCAATGCTGCTTCTTTCATTGATTTAGAAAAGAGAAACTCTGGACGCTCCACTGATAGTTGTTAAATCTTCTCTCAAAAGAACCTATGGTTGTAGTTGGGGCGTCTACCTCTGCCAGGAGCAAGGTGTGTACCTCCACAGTCCACGGCAAGCCAAACAAATGTGGGGTCTCTTGGCACTTATTTGCACTAACGAATTTATCGAAACTTTGGTGCAAAACAACCGTGTAATAATTATCTTACTAAAAACTTAAGCGTCCAATGAATCAGACACAGCACTTTATGGTTGGCGAATCACATAAAATCATCACTCGCCGAAAGTTTTATCAAAAGCAACCATAAAATCGATTGTTACTTCCTTCACGGTTCTTTATTTCCTTATTGTTAGTGGCGTGAGAGAAGTGGATATTGGAGAGGAAGTCCACTAAGTGCCACTTAAACTGCTTTTAAGGGATCAAAATGCAGCACTCGAGCTATAAAATTAAAAAGAGAACCAAAAATAGGCGCCCAAGGTGACATCTAGAGCTAAGAATATTTCAATTGCTACCTCGTTACTAGTAAGTTGATGATTCTTTTTTTAATTTTATTTTATGGTTTAGCTGGGGCGTGCTAGATGCTGAGTGGCCTGAGACATTCGAATCTTGTGAAACATTTGGCCTTGGATTTGTTGTTTTAAAGTAATCTTTGTAACAGAGATACCCGAGTGGGAATGGGATCCATAGTTATTAAATCCGGCCAATAAATCGACCTAGCTAAAAGGTTGGATTTCTGGATCATCAATTTAATTAATAGTTAATTCGATGAGATTAATATTTAGAGTACTTTTTTAATATCACCAAGTATTATCTAATAACTGACATTAATCTAATCATAAGCATATTGCATACCTCTAATTTTTCACTTCCCCATCTCGTTACATTTGAGTAGGCAATGAAAATGTTTAGCTAAATTTCTAAATTTGTTACTTTTTTAAAGATATTCTAGACATTAATAGTATTTAAAAATATTAAACCTATTAATTTAAAAACTTTAAATAATTTTTTCTTATACATATTAATGAGATCGATATAAAAAAAATTAAAAATAATTAAATAATATACATAAAATTATTTAAATTATATATTAATAAAATTTAAATATTAAAAATTAATTAAGTGACATATTTAATGTGAATTAAATTTTAGACTAATAATTAAATATCAGTTTAATAAATATGTAAATAGATTAAATTTAGAATATTAATTAATGTAATTACTACATATATAACAATTAATTAAAAAAAGTAAAAGTTTACAGCATTTTAATTAAAAATAAATTTAGTCTAGTTTGATTGAGTCAACGAATCGTTTGAGTCAAGAAAAATTCGACCGAATGAACTGGGTTTTTTTTTTTTTTTTCTTTTATTCAAATGTCCAATTAGTTTTTGTAACAGGCTTGGTCCGGTCTAATGGTCAGTTCACCTGGCTACCGGTCAGACCGACCAATCCGACCGAATTTGATTTGGAATCCCATTAGCTGGCAGGCACTTGCAATCGTCGTCATAATTTACGGGCTCCAATAAAGAGGTAGAGACAAAGATTGATGTAAACATGCAGAGTCGTCTGGTCGATTCCCAATGCCCCCGCCGGGATTCCTGCAATCAAAGATTCCCATATACTACCCTGCAGCGAAAGCCATAGTTTAAAAAATGGACTGACTGTGGACCAGTAAACTAATAATTCAAAATTCGAATATCTAACTAAATAAGAAAGTAATAAAAAAAAAAAAATTGTTCAATCCGATGAGCCCAAACAATCAGACTGCACAAGTGAATCGGGTGAGTTTTTGTTAAAAAATTTTATTTTTTTATTTTTTAAAAAATTATATTATTATATTAAAAAAATAATAAATACATACTTAAATTTTATTTTAATAATATTTTTATTTATTTTTATATAATATAAAAATATCTAATATTTTTAAAAAATATTACTAGATTAGTAGTTGGATTAATGATTTGCTAAATTGAATCCTAAATTAGGTCAAGATCCAAACTCTAGTTTAGAAACTATGGTAAAAACCATTTCACAACCATCATTTGCCAACTAATTCGGTTCCATCTTGCATTGTTGGAATTTCTGTCCAAAGCTGGATAGAGGGTTTTTTTTTTTTTTTTTTTTAAATTTCTTCAACATCAATATGGGGTGAAAAAGAGCTAATTAAGATTTTAAAATATTATTTTAGATTTAGGATTCAAACCTTACTCCCTTAAAAAGAAAAAAGATTTCATAATATTGGAGGTCTATATTAATGTAGTAGGATATATGGCTAGGCATACTGAGATATGTTTTTTGATTAATTTAATGTATATAAAAGTTAATTATTTGTTTATGTAAATTTCACCTACCAATTTTCATTAGTGATTTGTTAATTTTATTTGTAATTATTTTATATCACATCAAATTTATTAATAAAAAAGTTTCTATAAAAGCTTTAGAAGTGTATGCCTAAAATAAAAAATAAAAAAAAATCTTAGAAGTATAGCGTTATTTAATGCAAAAGTTTTGTCGTAAGGTAGCCAAAGTGCTACCCAGGTGGGGCATGCATCACCGAAAAGCAGAAGGTAAAATAATGCATTCGCTTTTCAACACCCTTCTGGACTAAATTGATGTAAATGCAAATTATTAATTAAAAGTGATGTACATAATATTGAACGACGTCCATGCTAGTTTGCATACCAAATCTTGATTGGATTTATATGCAGCCACGCCATACTCTCAATCTACTTAGCAATTAAACTCCTCTTATATTGAAGTTAACATAATTCAATCATTATATTAGGTTAAGAATTCAAAACCCACTCCCGTAGCCTGCGGTTGGTGGCATATCTACGTTTTATAGCCCCATTAACAGAGTAAATTAAGATTTGAAATCTATGTTTTGGCTTCACACACACGACTACAGTGAAAGTCATTTCACACGTGTGCAGTGGCCAAGAATGTCAAACTTCCTGACAGGTTGTGGTAGCCCACTTAGCTCCCATCTAATCTACCCCAAACAGTTTTTTTTTTTTTTACAAAAAAAAAAAAAAATCCCACTCTGGCCATTGAAGGTGATTATACCTTAATAACTTGGAAATTGGAATTACCCTGACCTCTGAAACTCATCAAATTAGTGTACGGCAATTCTCTATTATTATTGTTTCTATATTTGCAACTGGTGAGTGATTTATAACATTATTTCTCTTGAGGTGTATGAAAAAGAACTCCTTCTGTATCATAATTTAAGACCAACGAGGGCCCCAGCATGACAAGAATTTCATATCCTTACTTCATATAACTTGTGGCTTATTTTAATCCAAGGTGCTCGCCTCCCCGGAAATTATTGGCTGAGATTATAGCAGGTGACAATCGATCAAACTGGGGCAGTCGACCGGCAGACGGGTAGGTCTTTCTCAAACATGGGTGCAGACCTAAGAATTGGGTTTCTTTCGAAGAAATTGACGGGCTTTAGTTCAAAACTCGATGACACCGTTGGAATTATAGGAAAATCTTCCTGGCAGGGTATGTGATGGAACCCCAGCGTGTACCACAGCACAATATCTTTATTCTCAATACCACGGTTCCTGTTGTCATGAAAATAATCAATCCATGCTCAATTTTGTATGATGGCATGTGCTTTTAGTTGAATATGCCGTAAATCTCCGAGTCTCAATATAGATACGCTTTTGAATGAGAAAGTGGACCGCACGAAATTAGCCCAAATGGGACTTGGTTGCAATACTCTCAAAGATCACCGATGCGTGGATGCGATGCACATCCCAGACATGGACGTATATGCACACTGTAGTCTCATTATTGATAATGAAAATGTGCACCTGACATGGTAGGAATGACCAGTCTGCTAGGGGTAGGAATGCCCAGCAACGCTTTGCCAGCCACGCAACGGTACGACCGATCCAAAGAATATACTATCCTTGCTATTCTGAGAGCCACAAGATATCTTCTAAACACGCCGACACATCCAAGACCATGAAACTCATCGTCCTCAAGTTGTGTCAATTAGGAAAGATCGACCAGCACCCGCAGCTGCATGTATACGGCTTGAGGATTTTGGATCACAGAAATTGTTTGTCGTTCTCGAGGAGCAAGTTCCAGGGGTCATCCCCTTAATATCCCTTCAACTTAAAAGAAAAAAACAAAACAAAGCTTGCCGCAAATTATCAAAAATAAATATATAGAATATCAAACAAAATAATATGCTACAAAATATCACAAATAAATATATAATCACACCACCACCAAATAGATGTGCAAAGCTACGATCATCAGCCGGGGTCCTCGCTAAAACGACATAAGGACACAAAAGAAAGGAATCAACAATAGGATTATTCTGGAGAAAGTCTTGAGGTTGATGGCTAGCCATGTTGGCTTGAGGATCAGCTTGAGCATCAGCGATGTTGGATGCATTCACTTGCCACACACGTGCATTCGTTTGATTGGAAAAAACCGCAGGGTAAGAATTTGGATTTTACAGAGAAGTTTGGGATTGTTTTCAAATTGATGACTCCTCTTGTTGCAATCCCAATGCCAAGGTTATCTAATCCAAAACTCTATGCGTAGGTTTTGTCCAGAGAGACAGCAAATGCAGGTTTCGTGTAAAAATAATCGGCGAATTGAAAATGGGCTAGTTGTTGGTTGTGTTTCTCAGGAAATGAATAACGGATGAGTGGATCATGTTTTGGCGTTTTTTCTTTTTTTTTTAAGCGGTGTGTTTCATGCTTTGGTTAACTTGGTTTAGATTCTGGATGGTGTGGATGTAAATAATAATGCAATACTGAAATAATATAATTCAGAGTCATGATTGGCTGTCGTTGACATCTCTTCTATCAACTATATTACCACATCCTTAATTGTTTCTGCCTCTTTTTTTCTAGTGCGGAGTTTTATGATCCGAAAAGGCATAAACTTTTTCCTGTGTTGGTGTTGGACGATGGAGAGAGTTGCTATTATGGTTACGACTGCTCCGACTTTCACTCCTTTTCATGAATTTACCAAGCGAGATTGGACTCTGGGACTGTACACTCCACCAACAAACGATTCCAAATTCATCTTTGTATTCGACTAGATACAGATAATTAATTTCTCGCAACTTGTAATTCATTGTTTTGCTTAGCATCCAAAAACGTTGCACAACATATAAGAATGGCAAATCATATAGTGGGAACGTGGGTATGTGCCCCACGACTGCCAGATCTAAAAACCATAGCTTACGGTGGAAAATTTGTTCTCGATTCAAAGCAACTCTGATTCACAAGGATCAAATCGATGGGTCAGGTACATGTCTGACCTGTGCTTTCTTGTCTGCAAATTATGTCCAGAGTCGATGACCCAGGAGGGTTTGGTTACGTTGACTGTGGAACCAATTTGTCCTCGGCACCGCTATAATTATTTATGGATTTATTATGACAAAATGAATGGTTGAGATACATTGAGCCTCCTGCGTTTCCTTCGATTTTTCTTTTTTCTCTGGGGCGGTGTCAGGCCGTGATCGATCAACGGATTATAGGCCTCCCAACGAAGAAATAAAAAAAAAAAAACACTTAATATCTTCATCTTCTTTTTTTCAATTATAATTATATGATTTGAAATTATAATCTAATTATTAGTTTAATTTTTTATATTAATTTAAAATTAAATTATTTAACTGTTTGTATTTTAAATAATAATTTATATTAAATAAAAGTTATTAAATTTAATTTATAAATATAATAATTAACATATTTATAAAATATTTTTTAACAGAAAAAAAAAAATAAAAAATCCCTCTCGACATCCTGCAAGTGGTCTGATGTGCTTGAGTATTAGTACTCCGGCCAATCCGTAACTTTCTATTTTCTTATAAGGCTATGCACATTCATGAAGGTGAGATTCTTGATACTCCCACCCGACCCCTGTTGCGGGACGTCGGTTCCCCAAATATCAATTTGGGTTATGTACATTATAAAATATTGTTATGATATATTTGTGTTACGGTCTTTTGCTCCTGCAATCTTTTAGAATATTCTAAAAGACTCTCAGGGATAATACAATGAATGTATTTATATAATAAATATCAATAATAAATGTAAATAAATAAAAATTGAAGAAATATATAAAAAAAATCTCTTTTTTTTATTTATATCAATTAATTTATAAAAAAAAAAACACACTTTTAAAGTTTCTCTCTTATGCTCCTTTCGCGGAGGAAAAACGAAATCAATTAAAGATTTATATTTTGGGAACCGACATTACGCAACACGGGTCGGGTCGGAGTCTACTAAACCCGATCGAGAATCCGAGGTGCGGAACATATCGTCACTTTTCATTAATGTACATACCCTTATAATAAAATACAAAGTCTCGGATTGTCCGGGAGTGAAAGGGCACTTTCCTGTGTATATATATATTAATTATTGTATTTATAAATTCAAGTTGAGATTATTTATTAATTTTATCATTTTAATTTTTTATTAAAAAATCAATTATCTAAATATTATTTAAATTAAATAAATTTTATATATTTAATTTTAATATTAATAAATTTTAAATTTAGTATTATATTTTTATTTTATATTTAATAATAATAATTTAAAAAATTAAATTTAAACATATAAAAAAATATACATATGAAATTAATATTCAAACTATCATCTCCAAATTATAAAAAGTGACTTAAACAAACAAGCCAGCTTACAAGGGATAGGCAAGTAATACTAAATCTATACTAACAGAAATATACGAAAAAATGAAAGAAATTTGACATATTGGCCGTCAGCGTATTTGGTTGAGTGGTTCCGGAACCCTTATCCAAAAGGCTAATGAAAATATTATAGGTCCAATGCCTAATTTCTTTGTAATTGTGTGGCTGCGAGTGACCATTGCGTCATTCTTCCCGCAATTTGGTCCCACATATATGCCAATCAAGGAAACATATCTCCTGCTTCTATGTTTTTTTTTTTCGTGCAAATAATGCCAAGTAACAAAAATACGACAATAAATTAAGGAGAATTTTCCGAACTTTTGAGAAAGCCTTTAAATTAATTTTGCAAAATTTTTTTGCGATAATTTATCAATAAACAGTTAATATTTTTCATGTACACTTTTGTAGGATTACACTTTTTTATGTGAACGGTATCCCATTTGCGTGTAAGAAGTCGCGTTTAAATATCACTATATATATATATATATTCCATAGGCCAATTCATTAACAAGCAGTAATCACCCAAATGGACATCAGCGTCCTCTCTAGCTTCTTGTCACGGTGGGATGCTATCTACAAGAGAGACGAATTTTCAGGATATGTTCTTGCCATATCAATCGCAACATGTGTGGCGTTATGGCTCTTGTGGAATGTCATGAAATCAAAGAAGGCACTTGCTTCGTTGCCGCCAGGTCCAGTCGGTTTGCCAATAGTTGGATATCTCCCATTTCTCGGTGAAGACCTCCATAAGAAATTCACGGAATTGGCTGAGGTTTATGGCCCTATCTACAAGCTTTGGCTAGGAAAAAAATTATTCGTAGTAGTCAACTCACCATCACTGGCCAAGGAAGTCGTTCGCGAGCAAGGCACGTCGTTTGCGGACCGCGATCCGCCCATTGCTGCCTGGATTTGGTCGTCCGGTGGAAATGACATAGCTTGGTCTGCCTATGGTCCGGACTGGAAAAGGATGCGGAGGGTATTTGTGAGGGAAATGCTTAGTAACGCAAGCCTTGATGCTTCTTATGCTCTGAGAAAGCAAGCCGTTAAAACGGCGATTAGGCATCTGCATACAAAGATTGGCAAACCTGTAGATCTTGGTGAGTTGGCTTTTGCAACGATCGCCAATGCAATTATGAGCATTTTATGGGGTGGCACGCTGGAAGGAGAGGAAGGTACTAAACTTGTGGCAGAGTTCAGAAAATCGGTAACGGAGCTCGTGGTGCTAACGGGAAGACCAAATATTTCTGACTACTTTCCGCTGCTTGCAAGGTTGGACTTACAAGGCATAGAGGGGCAGACAAAGAAAACTGTGGCTCGTATGGACAATTTTCTCAATACAATTATAGAAAAAGGTTCCAATTTGATTGAGGTCAATAACGTCGGGTCTAAAAAGAATGAAAGGAATAAGGACTTCCTGCAGATTCTCCTGGAGCTTAAGGACCGTAAGGATGATTCAATGTCTCTTACCGAAATCCAACTCAAGGGTATCCTCATGGTGAGTCTTCCACGCCTTGCTTAGGTTAATAATTATGGGAGCTTCTTGATCTTCCACAGTATTCATTTTTTTAAACGGTCCATGAATAGCCCAAAAGGTCTTCTAGATCAAAGCACCACAATCACTACAAGAACCTTGAAATTACCCCACATGCATCAATGAGTCAAGTAAAAACCGGACCAGCGTAACCCCCACAAAATCACTACCCAAAACATAGCCAGCGCAAAATCGGAAATAATCTTTCGCCAACTTATATTACAAAATAAAAGTAGGAATTTTTTTTTTAATTTAACTATTATTTTGAGAGTCAAATGGTAAAAAATAAAATAAGATATTTATTATACTAAAAAAATAATTAAATAAACATAAGAGTCAAATGACTTTAAGTTTAGTTCTTATGGACTACAGTGGAGCTGCGATGATGCTAATGATCGTTCTTGATAGGACATTGTGATTGGTGGGACGG